>CAXKVY010009892.1:0-20799 GCA_964058915.1 Tetropium fuscum
ACTTACATAATAAATAACGTATAACGGTTCCAAGAATGAGAATAATAATTATCATCTAATACAGTTGTAAATTAAATGTTCAATATTATAGCCATCCAGCCTTAAACAATTGTTTATCCCTCTGATAAACTCTGTAATAGCTCCCATTATTTGGGCTGCAGGCAAAACCTCAAAGGCTTCTAAAGTCTTAAACTATTGGATTAAAAACGGCCCATCCATCGGTCCTAGAATACATCATTACCTATTTTCCCAGCGTGAGGTGGAGCAAATCTACTACCACAGTCCGCAAAATTTGAGGGTATCTTGCGTATTTAAATTGACCATATTAGTTAGGTTAGGAAAATCCGGGCGCGAAATTTGAAATGAGTTCCTAAACACACTTCAGCAAATTTGACTGCCATGTATTTTTATGGCAGATTCAAAAGAGTGATTTTCAGACAGGAATTTCTCGGGTTTTGGGCATTTCTTAATATTCAAACCTATTATAGGTTAAACTTTAACTTTATAGGTTAACTTTAACATATTTCTCTACAATTCAAGTTCAAATGGTTTTTTAGACCTATGAGTTAAATATACAAATGATTTTAAATTACAATGTCTGTTTTCCATGGACGTACGTCTCGTATTAGTTTTAAATTTCTTAGGCAAGAGCGCCAGGCCAGCTGGCCAGTTGAGCTGTAAAAAGTCAGGTTAATGGTTATGTTATGAGATTGTTGGTAGGTTGTTTATTTATTTATTTGTTTATTACTACATATTTTGATCAATGTTTAATAATATTTAATAATATATCTACTATGTACACTTTTATAAAAGAATAATGTAAAAATGTGGCTCAAATTTGGAATTGTCCATATAAATACCGGATTAATATTTATGTACCTACCTAGTACCTACCTAGATACCGAATTATTATTTATATGGACATTTTTGTTATGCAAGGTTTTTCATTAACTAACTAAATAGATACCGCACAGCAAACTTGACACTAATGGAAAATCCTCTGAAAAACAATGGTATTTTGCTTTACTCCTTTCGATCGAATATATTTTCTGCACTTATTCCTTACATATACATACTCTGTTCAGGTCGGGGCAACCAAGAACAAGATACATCAGTTGATCCTGATAGTGAATAATGTGCTTTTAATAAATTTACGTAGGCATCAAACTGAACAGATTTTAATTGACCAGAGCTTAGGCTACATTTTCTGAAAGAAAATTCTGAATATTCTGAAAAAGAGAATTTATTTATGCAACTTATTTCACTAACAGACACTCTATCACGCCTACAGACGCTCGTACACTTGAGTCCCCATAAGACAACGATACATTAATTTTTAAAATAGGAACCCCAGCCAATTTGAGATCCTAACCTAACTAATATGGTAAATTATGCTCGTAGACAAATTACCGATCATGCATGTCTTTAACAAGATAGAAAACTTTAGCACAACATTTATTTTAAAATTTCGCTAAAACTCTCTTGAACGGTATGCGGATTTTCAGAATCCCAAAAGTGACGATTACGTCTGTTAAAAATGCCTCTTCTAAATTTAGATTCATTTGTCCAATTATTGATTTTACGCAAAAAATCGGAATCTTCTTGTGTCTTAGTTAAAATCAACTGTTCTATAGTGTATTCACAACCGGTTTGCAATGATTCATCTTCTGATGAGAGTGATTGTAAAATAAATATTAATTATATTACCAATAAATCAAATAGATTCATTATTGCGGTCCTGGCAATGTTGCTGTTCACGTGCATGCCTCGTATATTTATTGACTCTTGGTTTTGAATACACTTTAGTTAAAATCAGCTTTGGACCTCTCTGTATACTTCTTTGATTTTTTATAAATATTACAACGATAATTATAGGTCCGTCTCACTACATAAAAATAAACTGTAAAAAATTGACTGTAAAAATTCGAAATTGTGTAAACAGACGAGAAATATAGTACCTACAATTATATGCAGAATGACCTATTTACATTCCTAAAATGCCAAAATATACAGGGTATATCCTATTTAAAAATCAAAAGTTGTGCGCCACTTCTGGGGAAACTAGAAGTCGTACAGACTTGAAGGGCATATAAAAATCTAATATATATATATATATATATATATATATATATATATATATATATATATATATAGCAAATAGACGAATATTTATTTAATTATTTATTTCTATGTAATGAAATGCTACAAACCCAAGATTACTTTTCACAAAACAAATATGAATAGCAAAGAATTTCAAAGCTAATAAATATATCCAGGGTGAAAATTGGATTTTTTTCGAATTTTCGAAGAAACAATTAATACAATACAACCAACAAATGATTTTAGTTTTGACTAAGCAAGCAATTTCTGTATCACTTCCTCTTTGAATGCTTCAGAACTCTATTGTATATGTAATTCAATATTTTCCCGCATATAGTTGGAAAAAGTAGTTGTTTTTCAATAGGTTCAACAAGATTATATGCATTTTAAAGTTTAACATCTTCTGGATAACTATATGCCTAATACTTTTATATATAATATGTTCAAATAGAACAAATATAAATAGTAGACTAGGTTTGTGTATTCTAAGAATTTGAGTTCCGTCAAAAACTAATGTCATAAAACGTCACTGCAAGTGTTGGAGTATTAATATTTTAAATTCAAGTATAAATGATCAATGAAATAGATCGTATACTGCTCTGAAGATCCTCAAAAAAGGTGAAAGAACTTGTACAACTTCTAAGTGGTTCGTCTTCGTGTGTATAGTGGTTCATTTCCGTATGTGTGTCTATTTATATATATATATATATATATATATATATATATATATATATATATATATATATATATATATATATATATATATATATATATATATATATTTCGTACGTACACTAATTATACTAAATTTTGGATAAAAACCCAAAATTTGCCTGCTGATTAAAAAATACCTGTAATCTACATTATTTTTGCTTTGTGTGGACTAGACATTTTATTGACGCTAATAAAATAATTTTATTTATTATTATAATGTAACCAGGTTACATTGAGATTATCTAAAAGACTTGATAACATTGACCGATAAGATCCAAGTTTTTTATAAATATAAACATAAAACTAAACAAGACAATTAAATGATCAGTTTAGTTTCGGCTTTAAAGAATTCACCATTATAAATTCACTGTCAAATAGTTTAATTTGTTTTTGGTGTTATTGGTGCTTATCGATAATTCCTATACTCAAGATATACATAATAAAGGTACATGTGCAGTGTAGAGTAATAATTATATAATATCTATATTATATAATTACACTCTTACGTCTACTAAATCAAGGAGGTGTTGGAACGGGGTTAAGCGTTTCCCAGTGGATAAATAAATATAAAGGTACACATACATTATTTAAGAAAGATGCCGTTGCTTTTTTTTCCGGGACTAATGATGGCATGTTAATTTTGATTATTATTATTTTTTCTTTGTTATTTTCATTATCAATCGAGAACCATTGTTAATCAATACAATTTGTTCGTGACCATTAAATAATATGTCCATTGTTCATGTATTTCCCCAATGATAATGTTCTCCATTATTCACTAGTTATGACCAATAGACTAAAATATACATAGTTTTAAATCAGTTATAGATCGACGAAAATTGTCGTGCCGATAGGGATTATAAAAATTACATTTTTTTTAATTAGATAACGGTAAGGTAAATTGAGTTATGGACAAGGTATAGTATTTTTATATATATATATATATATATATATATATATATATATATATATATATATATATATATATATATATATATATATATATATATATATATATATATATATATATATATATATATATATATATATATATATATATACCGGGTGCCTACGATATTACTAGCCAGTCTATAACTGCCTTGTAAAAAAATATATCGATTTAAAATTTTGGGAAGTTGTATTGTTTTGTTTTACACAGTCCTCCTGAAAGTTCTGTTTAAACAGATTTGTTCCTACATTCATTTGTTTTATGTGAAAATTAAGTAATTTAGTATTAATATAACATTTTCAACTTCCATTTTCTCGAAAAATGTCAAAGATAGGTATAGGCTATGCTACATGTTTTGGTTCTAGAATTTTCTGGGCAATCTAAATTTCTAATAATATATAGGGTATTCTATTAAAAATAACAAAGTTTATACTGTTTCCGGTTAAACCGGAAATGGTAATCAGATCTTGAAGTCAAATCAAACTGTGCACCGTTGTCAACCATACAACTTCCCAAAGTTTTAATTGGATATATTTTATTACAAGGAAGTTATAGGCTGGCTAGTAATATCGTAGGCACCCGGTATATATATATATATATATATATATATATATATATATATATATATATATATATATATATATATATATATATATATATATATATATATATATATATATATATATATATATATATATATATATATATATATATATATATATATATATATATATATATATATATATATATATATATATATATATATATATATATATATATATATATATATATATATATATATATATATATATATATATATATATATATATATATATATATATATATATATATATATATATATATATATATATATATATATATATATATATATATATATATATATATATATATATATATATATATATATATATATATATATATATATATATATATTAATTAATATAATATATTAATATATATTATATTAATTAGTTTGAAGTTCTTTGCTATTTATATTTGTTTTGTGAAAAGTAATCTTGGGTTTGTAGCATTTCATTACATAGAGAAATAAGCAAATAGACGAATAATAAGGAATATACACTTACCAGTACATATTCATCTGGACATACACACGGAAATGAACCACTTAGAAGTTGTACAAGTTCTTTCACCTTCATTAAGGATCTTCAGAGTGGTGTACGACCTGTTTCATTGATCATTTATACTTGAATTTAAATTATTAATATTCCAATACTTGCAGTGACGTTTTATGATATCAGTTTTTGACGGAACTCAAATTTTTAGAATACACAAACCTAGTCTACTATTTGTATTTGCTTTATTTGAACATATTATATATAAAAGCATTAGGCATACAGTTATCCGGAAGATGTTAAACTTTAAAATGCATAAAATCTTGTAGATTCTATTTCAAACAACTACCTTCCTAGCTATGTGCTAGAAAATATTGAATTACATATACAATAGAATTCTGAAGCAAGCATTCAAAGAGGGAGTGATACAGAAATTGCAAACTAAAATCATTTGTTCGTCTTATGTATTAATTGTTATTTCGCAAGTTCGAAAAAAATCCAATTTTCACCCTGGAATATATTTATTAGGTTTAAAGTTCTTTGCTATTCATATTTGTTTTGTGAAAAGTAATCTTGGGTTTGTAGCATTTCATTACATAGAGAAATAAACAAATAAACGCATAATAAGGAAGATTCACTTCCTATATTCCTATATTCACCAGTCCTATATGTGCATGTCCAGATATAGGACTGGTAAGTGTATCTTACTTATTATTCGTCTATTTGCTTATTTCTCTATGTAACGAAATGCTACAAACCCAAGATTACTTTTACAAAATATAAATATATATATATATATATATATATATATATATATATATATATATATATATATATATATATATAATATATATATATATATATATATATATATATATATATATATATATATATATATATATATATATATATATATATATATATATATATATATATATATATATAGTATTTTGAAATTTTCAAATATACAGGGTGTGAACCGAGGGAATAGAATTGAGTCATATATATTTTCAATTGCAACCAAACAGTGGTATTGCGTGAATTTAATTATTAATGAAACCCACCAGAATTCTTTATGACTACTGCAATATAAAAAATGCATTTTTTGTTTTCTTTTATTTTCTATCAGTATTTTAAATAAAAATAATCGATCCACTTAAAATATTGAGGAAGTTTGCTCATCAATAACTTTGTTCATTTAAGTCCGATTTGTTTTTTATCGTATGTAAACGGATAAGGAATCACATTTTAAGATTAGATTTGTCCATATTAAACACGGTAGCAAAAAAGTGCATTTTAATCTATATTTACAACAATCTATGAAGTGGGCAATCTGTTACATCCTGTAATTTCTTATTTTGTTGTCAAGCTATATGTATTCCTTACATTAACTTTTTTTTATTTTTAAAATAACTTTATTTTTGTAAAAGATACAAGAGTTTTAGAAAAACATAAAATTTAATAGAAAAATTTAGTAATAACAATAACTTCAGTAAAAACAAAATTCAGCAACACTGAACACAACGGAAACGACTTGAGAACAAACCAAAAAAATAACAAATGAAAAGAAAAAAACTTATCAACTTAGTACGACGTGTTTCCCCACGTGAACGAATGAAAATCTGCTACAATTCATGTATGCCCTCAATTGGGTTTTAAATGTAAGTCTGGTCGATTTGCTGCCATTCTTCAATTAGAACTTCACTAAGCTGCTGTCGAGATCGTACTTTCCTCTCAAGAATATCCCAAACTTGTTTAATTGCGTTTATGTTTGAACTTCGAGGATGCTAATTCATTACTATGCTGGGATTTCAACCTTGGCTAAATATTCATTAACAACTCTTCAAGCATGAGCGTAAAATCAGCGTAAAATCGTCTCCGATGAACGGCGCAAAAGGAACAACATATGGCTCTAAAACCTCTCTTATATATAGGTCGGCTGTCCGCTATTTACTAAGACCAAGTCCGACTGAGTTTTGAAATTCATTCACGCCACCCCATACCATTACCGAACCGCCTCCGTAATTGGAAGAAACGCTCACTAGTTCTTTCACCTCTGGTAATCTGAGAGAAAACCTTGACTCGTCGGAGGGTAGGATATTTCTTCATTGCCAGAATATTCGTAATTCCTAGCATACCTAGAGGCGCGTGAAAATTGAGTGACTCATAAGTGCTGAATGTGTCGCTAGTCGCCAGTGTTCACTTCCTAACATCCCTTTGAGCTAGCCGAAAAAAACGACTTCAGCCGGCTGAAAGCGAGCGGCTCCAGGTTGACTCGAACCTGGAACTATGCTCAGAACTCGTAATCAGCTTATGACCAGCTCAGCTCGCAAGTCTATACCCGCCTTATTAAAGCGTTCAACTCGATGGTTTCTCAATAACTCTAGACTTGTTGCAGATCTTTTAGCGCGCAGCCCAATATCAAAAACCGTTATTGTTCTACCGCTTGAACTTGCCTATACCTCCTCTAATTCGCTTTTCTAATTTGCACAGAAGTTGTTCCTCAAAATATTCGTTATAAAGCGATTATCTCGCAACAATTATTTTTTCTTGTGAATGCCACCAAACCCACGAAACCGTTTTATAGCTCTGCATCTTGAATCTCCCAACACTGGCTACATAATATGGTGACCTACCATCTTGTATACTGCAGTAAAGCAATCGCTCTCCGAGAATCGGATATATCTACAGTTTAAACAATTCATTGATATACACTCTCAAATATTTATTTAACAATTTGTAAATTGACAGGTCTATCATAGCTAGCTTTGCATAGTGTATTCCTTGACAAACTTAGTTACTACGATAAAAAAATTTTAATTGTAACGTTTCTTTAAAACGTTTGTATCTGTTAATACAAAAATAAAGTTATTGCAACAAGTAAAAAAGTAAAACTATAAGCTATATAAGGAATAGATGCAGCTTAATAACAAAATAAGAAATTGCAGTGTGTAACAGCTTGACCATCGATTATTTTAAAGTTAGATTAAAAAGAGTTTTTGTGTCACTTGGTACCTGGTGAAATGTAGACATATCCCTAATTTTATGAAAATTTCTAACTTATAGGATATTCCTTATTTACATACAAAATCGGAATTAAATTAACAAAGTTACTGATGAGCAAACTTCATTAATATTTTAAGTAGATCTACTATTTTGCCGGTGAGTGTATAATAAAATAAGTAATTCGACAGATTGAAACAATGTATAATAATTTCCGCCAATTTTGTATGTCCGCCACTTCATTTAACCCATATTTTGTCATGAGAATACTAATAACGAATACAAATTTTAAGTGCTATGATTTCTTGACAGGTGACGTAATGTATAAGTGAAAGCTCGTCTAACATTTGTCTTGCCTTTTAAAGCGGCAACAATTTTTTTTCTCGGGTACATTAACATTCAATGTTCAATAAAATATTAATGATGTACGGATATTGAAATAATGAAGTGGTCGAAGAAGGCGTAACGTCAGTTACCTGGTTGTGGTGTATCTTGTGTAATTTTTGCTCAATACTTTGCAAAGTGCTATTGGCCTTTTTCAATTAAAATAATTTCCAGTCACTTAGAGGAAGAATTTGCGAGATATTCACCTTGGCGATAATTAACTTTCTAATAAATCCGAATTCAGTCCGACAGATACATAAATGGATTTTATAGATTGGTATTCTATATGTACTCGGAGAAGTTGTAATATCGAGCGATTAGGCTTGATAAATCAATAATTTTAGTAGTAAGAATTGTTGGAAGCGAGACAGAATGATAATGCATTATATTATAACTGACTATTGTAGTCTTTGATATATTATAGTTTGCATTATTTTATGGTCGGTCAATGACCCATTTTAAGATGGCTATGTATGTACATAAATAAGTTACTTAGGGAGTTCCATTATACCTATTTGACACAGTTTTATTGAATTTCAATTATGTTTGACTGGTGTTGCCACAGAGCCTATGTTTAGTTTAAAGTAATTCGAAAACTTTCCGTTACATTCAAATTGTTTTAACTTGAACTAAACAGGAATTGATTGTAGATATGAAATTGTGACAAATGAATCCTAATTTCTCTTACATATTTGTATATGAATAAATTGTTTGTTTCTTCTAATTCTTTCATAACGGAGAAAGTAAATAAAAGTATTGTTTTACCCCAACTTTATAGGGCTGTAACAAAAAAATAATTATATGAAAGAATTCGTCTTTGGCTTCATTCTTTCACTTCATTCTTCTTTCACTTTTCATTTCGGGTCGGTCAAGTTGGCCCCCCAACTGTAGTAACCAAACCGAAATATACGTCATAATTTTGCATATATTTTGTACAATTTTGCACACCCTATCCCGAAATTTGCTGATAATTTATTTCTTAGGATCCTCAACCAATCAGAACATCCATTTTGATGAAGTTAACTTATATAATTTCGATAATACACGATTATACATTGAGTAGCTGTACCGATAAGAAATTATAATTCAAGTTCATTTCCATAGTAATCAATTTTAAATTTTTACTTTCCAGCGTAATTAAAAATAACGTAGGTAGTATACAGCGTGATCAGTTAATACTACGGAGCGGCTACATCTCAGCTGTCATTCATGTTGCCATATTAAGATATAAGTATATCTACAAATATGGCCAGAATAATCGATTTAATATTTTTGAATTTCGTCGCTGGAAGATTTGCTATGGTGTTTCAGTAAACCGATAATTTCTATAAATATCTTCGGTACAATGTAGGTCGTAAATATACTTTTTGGAAAATCTGTTCCATCCTTTATAAATTTTGTTTAAACCCTGTTTTTTCTAATTACCTTGGCAGTGGCAGTGTGAAGGAATTTTTAAAATGCTGTAACTTAAGTTTACGTTATTTGAATTTAGCAAACGATTGCTCATCATTAATCATCATCATTAAGGCTATTGGATCCGAATTATTATTTTTATAAAATAATTAATTTAAAGGACACCGCACGTTTTATATGTGAATTGGTGGCCGGTCAAATTTGACGAATGTTTGATATGCTGTAGTTCAATTGATTCTGAACAATAAGTTCCACTTGCAAAACTTCAAATTAAGGACAGTTTATCCGGTAGATGGCTCTAAATACTGGACCTACCCCTCAATACTGTATGTAATAAGTGTACTGCTGATATTGAAATGATAACTACTGGAAATGAATAACCAGAACATTTACCATTATTTAGTCAGAAGATTTATGAGCCAACTTCCGGGTTTGCCTTTAGTGACAAATCACACTTTTCGAATGCACTACACCCGTTTACTTTGTTTTAATACACCTATAATAGGTATAAATAGTTTCATTAAAATTAACTATTTTTAGTAAACACATCTTAATCTTGGTACAAAACAAAAGTTAAGTTAATTTTTCAAGAGATGTGAATTTGCAATTGTGTCTAGTTACTGAAAACTTGTGAGACCATTAAGTAAAATAGCTTATTTTTCTTTATTTATTATTATATATATTATGATTATTAGTAATTTTTCAATAGTAGAGCAATAATAAGAAAATTAAAATAAGCAGTTATGTAATTTTTGTAAAAAATAATAAGGTAAATCGAGGAGTTGACGCATTAGATGAGATGACGCAGTCATCATTCCTGCAAAAATAATGCTCACATGGTAAATGTGACAGCACTCAACCGCAGCACCGTACTGCTTTGCACTATCAAATATTTACACATGTTAGCAGTTTGTTTTCAAGTGTTGTAATGGGTGTCTTTAGACAAATTTATTCCGGTGATAACTGAAAATTTTTGCAACATCTACAGTCAGATAGCATACAGGTATGTTACAGCGTATTTTTATCATGTACTTAAGCTTTTTATTGTTGCTAACTAATATTTAAGTATGTATAACCTCAATTTAACACGTTTCTGCCGAACTTCGTTATAATTTGGTGCGCCTTTTTTCCTTATACAGTGTTGAGCCCGCACTGATGGATAAGGCATTTAAAAATATATTTTGCCTGAATTACTATTTATAGTGATTTTTCACAGACATGCCGACAGAATAGTGGAGGTGAATGGACAGAACAGTTATCTGCAGCAATAAGTGCTAACGACAGGGGAGACATGGTTATCCGCCAAGCAGGTCGTGAATTTAGTGTTCCCGAAGGTACTTTGGAACGTCGAACGAAAAACAGGGACCTTCAAACTAAAAACCTTGCACCTCCATCAGTTCTAGGAGTTCAAAACGAAGCCAAAATAGTAGTTCATATCAAAAAGCTGCAGCAGAATGGATTTGCACCTACACGGTCTTTTGTGCGTTCTATGGCTTTTGAGTTAGCACAAAAATTAAATTTATCACATAACTTCAATAGGGAATCTCGTAAGGTTGGCTATCCATGGCTTGATTCTTTTCTAAGAAGAAATAAGGTACTGACAATAAAAAATCTGGAAGAAACTATTCCAGATTTTCGTTGGCTATGACAAAAGAGAATATTTGCTCATATTTTTCTCTTCTTGAACGTACCTTGAATGAAAACGGGTTAATGAATGAGCCCAGACGAATTTTTAATATCGACAAAACACGTTTACAATTAAACAACCGCCCGAACATGTTATAGCTGCTAAAGGGTCGAAAAATGTCGTGCAGTTACGTCTGCTGAAAAAGGAGAAACTATTTCGGTTATTATATGTGGCAGTGCTGAAGGGTCCCCCAACATACGTTTTCAAAGGGAAAAATAAAAAACCTGAATTTCAAGATGGAATGCCGCCAGTATCCATAGTTTATATGTCGGAGAAATCTGCATATGTTAATAATGAGATCTTCTTTAACTGGCTGAACCAATTTGTGCCTCGGAAACCAACAGGAAAAGTGTTGTTTACTGCTATATGGATACTCTTCCCATTGTAGTAATGTGGAAATGCTCGAATATGCAGCTGAAAATAAAATTATATTATTTTGTTTGCCGAGTCATAGTACTCAGTTTTTGCAGCCTATTGACGGAGGGTTTTGAATAGCCTAAAAAGGCTATTCAAAACGTTTCATTATGATGCTTGCAATTTGCGAGACTCATTAACAGACTTCAATTTGGACAATTACTTGCCTCGGCATGGGGAAAGTCCGCTACACTTAAAATGCTGCCCTCAATCAAAGCAACGGGCATAATCCCGTTTGATCCTTCGATTATTCCGGATTATGAAAAACCACAGACACAATCGCGTCATCCTCCGCATAATATATTTCCTACAAAAAACGCTTCAAGTGAAATCACGACGAGGAGTAGGTCAATTTCACCACAGCCGGGTTGTTCAAATTAGTGTGAAGAAGAGCCTACCCCTAGTAAGATGCTGGACCAAATATCTCCAGTGCCAATTACACGTGCTGTAGGAACCGTAAGAAAACGTAGCAAACAACTAGCGTCTGTTTTATAACAAGCAACGAGGATATCAAAGAAAAAAACAAAAATTAGAAGCAAAAGGAAAAAAGGTCAAAAATTTAAAATGTGTTGAAATGAAATCAAGAACTTAAAAAAAATGAAAAGAAAAAAATGCGTTTCCGATTCTTAAATGAAGATGATGAACTTGCAATCGTTTATAACGATTCTTCAAGTTGTGAAGATGAATCAAACATTTGTGTAGAATTTTAAGAAGAATACAGTCAAACTAAAAAGAACGAAGACTGGATAAAGTGCTTGAAGTGCAAACGGTGGTTGCACGAAGGCTACACCAAGTTTTTCGATGTTTGTGATTTGTGTGGGAAAATTCAGCGAAGAAACCTATTTAGGTAGTATAGGATGGTTTTATTTGTGGATATTGTTTTGTTTTGAGTATTATTTAATTGGTTCTGTTTTGCTGCAGGTTTGTTAACAGTAATATACCTAGTTCATTAAAATTCTTCAAAATAGACTGAGTCTTTATAGTATGAGTTCATGCTGTAAAAATAAATACGCCATCTCACCACTGCGTCATCTCTACTATACACATAAGTTGAGATAAGCTGAATCTGTTTCTTTTATTTTTATTATTATACCTGTTCTGTGTTGATTTTAAAAAATGTGCGTCATCTCTCCTCGATGACGCACCCTAATGTTTACCCTAATGTTTGATGTATTCATTAAACTTAATTATTTTTTGGCAAAAATGACATAGCTGATTATTTTTATTATTATTGCTCTACTGTTGGACAACGATTTAGAATAAGTATAAGTTTTGTACAACTATAAGTAACTGATTTAAACAGTCCAGTCACTAAACGTCAACAACATACATTGCGTCACGATCTCCAGATAATTATTTAATTTACGAGCTAATTATTTAGTTTTCATTGAATTAGACACCATTGCAATTTCATATCTTGAAAAATAAAATTAACTCTTGTTTTGTAGCAATATTAAGTACCCGGTATCAAGCTAGTATCAATGTTTTATCAAGCAATGCACGTGCTGACTAAAACATAGTGAATTTTAATAATACTATTTATATTATAGGTGTATTAAACCAAAGTAAACAGGTGTAGTGCATTCAAAAAGCATGATTTGACGTCTCTTCCGGCAAAATCGGAAGTTGAGGCACATGTATCTTAGACTATATGATGGTAAATATTCTGGTTATTCGTTTCTAGCAGTTATCATTTTAATACCTACAGTACGCTTTGAGAAATCATTGATACAGTATCGAGGGGTACGTATCGGAAAAACGGTTCATAATTTGAAGTTTTACCAAAGGAACTTATTATTCACAATCAGTTGAACTACAACATCAAAAAATCATCAAATTTAACCGGCCACCAATTAGGATCGGCGACGTTATTCAAACAAATGTCATATTCGGCCCGTTTTCTGAAAAAAATTAAATGCAACTCTAGTTTATGGAAATCGGAGGTCCGGAGGATATCTCTTTCAGTTTTAAAATTGTGATAAAAATAGTAGAGGTGTCTCAGAGGGAACTCCTTTTTAATTATAATTCCAATACTAGAATTCATATTTTAAATGTTTTTTAATTCACAAAAAATTCATGTTCTAGAGACGATTATAACTGAAGAAATACTTCTTACGCCTCTGGACAACAAATAATTTGCAATACATGTTTCCTTATGCTCATCTTAATGCACAAAACAACGGTGATAAAATCGAGAAAAGCTATTGCACCTTAATACTCGTGTGGCTTACTTGCATCGTAAGCCACACACGCATTCCGGTTGCAGTAAAGATCAAGTAATAAAATAAATTTATACTCACCCTAAAAATATACAATTGGTTAAAATAGATAACCAATGGGAAACGACCAGGTGTGACCCAATTTCGCTCTCTAATTTGTTATTGTTAGAAGGGGTGATGCAAAAATAAAGGAAAATAGAAATCCATAGAGAATATAAAGCCGGTATTCAATTATTAGGATAAAAGGTTTTGGTGAGCTGCAACGGGGACACAGTACCAAGTACCTACGTTATACACCCTTCAGCTAACCACCCCTAACATAGTTAAAATAATTTTCCACAGCTATGATTTTTCTACTTCTGCTGTTTTTTGTGGCTAAACATTGTTTCTGCACTTGTCGCTTCCCACCAAAACGCACTTTACTTGATATAGCTTGAACAACCAGTAGTCCCTCCAAGACCATAAACATAAGCATTAGGCATAAACAGTTTAACTATAAATATAATGTTTCTGCATTCCTAATATATCATTGTTAAAGTTCAAACTCCAAGAGGTAGTCAACAGCTCCTATTCAGGTAGTCTTGTCAGTGAGGACATACAACCTTTAATAATTATAAACTTTTTCAAATTTTGAGTAATGTTTGAGTAAGTTATAAAAACAGTTAAACTTATTTTGCTACTGTTTGCAAACTCCGGAACGTTATTAAAATTGCAAAAAGTCAACAACATAAGTATACATTTTTCCAACATTTTATAAAATTTGTTTATCTTATATGCTTTTTGAATTTTACTATCTTTTTTGCAAAAAGATTTTAGTATAATGTTATATTTTCACAATAAAGTAACGAATGAATATGATTACTAAAATTTTCGTATATCGTGATTAGCCATGGAAAACAAACCGAACAGAGCACTTGGCATATTTTAAACCATGCATCTCAAAGTAGACCTGCGAAATTACTAGGTATGGGCCGTAGTCAATTGCATGGATTAGATTTCAAGCAAATGATTCCTCAACTTATGTGTATGGTGATGGTAGACAAAGACCCAGTAAACTTGCAACAGATAGGTTTTTAGTCCGGCGGGCTCTTCGTGATAACTCGACGATAGTGCAAAGACAACTTGGAAATCAACGAACTTATGTATTTCCTATCAAACTATACGCAACATACTCCGTGAGGCGAATTTAGCTAGTACACGGTCGGTGACCCCAGATGGACAGCTGAAGACAGGAGATGGACAGCGGCTGATAGACAGGCCAAATTATGATGTGCCCTAAATAATAATTAAAACTGGTGTTTCAATGAACGTAGCCACTTTTTTCTGATGGAACACATTTTTGCCGGATTCCTGATGACGACGTGTAAAAGTTTGTAGAAGGCGAGGTAAATGGTTTGTAGATTCTGCCATATATACCGTATGGTGGTGCATCTCTTATGGTTTGGCAATTCTTCCGATTTTCGGAAGGAATTGGTTATTCTTGACGAAAATATGAATCTAAATGTTTATTTACAGCAAATCTGTTCTAAAAGTTATTTAATTTACTGGTGGAAGAACTACTTTCAAATCAATGTCATTAAAAGTTCTAGTTAGACCACAAGTAAACTATATATTTAATTAGTGCTTTTTCTTTCTCAAACATCTTATTGAGCAGAAAACTTCATACTTAAGCGATAAATGAGAAAATTAAGACTCACATTTTGTGTTATGCACAATGATAAGAGTCATTACGGTATATCTGTCAGTGCTGGTAACTTTTCTCTATAAGTCAAATCATAAACATATTGTCTCTATTTCTAATTACTTACACATCTAAAAAATGGTCCATCTCTGTAAAAAAAATCATTTTCATATTTAAATTTCTTAGTTCACTACACTAAAAGTTATGTGAACCAGAATTACGTATTTCGATTTTCTGCATAAGATATATATTCCGGTTACTCTACAAGAGAGTATCTTACCGGATGAGCAAATTAATATTTTTTTCAGAAGATATATTTTAACTTCTAAGATAGTTTTAACTTCTAAATCTATAAGTTTCTACATTATAGTGCCCCTAAGGTTGTACGGTCAGTTAATTCTGATCTGTAGTAATATTTTTAAGGACTGTATATTCCAAGTATGTACATATATGTAGTTATATTTAAACCTTAAGGTATGATATATAATCCTTAAATAGCATAATTTACTTTGGTATAGTATAATTGGGTGTATTCTATAAATCTAGAAGATGACAAGAATAGATCTACATGTTTCCAAAAACTTAATTTTTTTGGGTCTTAGAACGTCAAAAAATGTAAACGACATTACAATTAAACAAAGATAACGTTTACAGTAACCAAGTATATTCAAATAGCAAAATATAACAGATAACTTAAATACTTTCATTCATCCTACATTCATCCAACCTTCATCTTAGAATGTCAAAAAATGTAAACGACATTACAATTAAACAAAGATAACGTTTACAGTAACCAAGTATATTCAAATAGCAAAATATAACAGATAACTTAAATACTTTCATTTCGTAAACTCAACAATTTATTTCAGCAAAGGTCACCGGTCAAGGAGTTCGCCTTTTCCGTATCTAAACAATTTTCTAAATGCCATTTACACTTGACGTTGAAAGCTTATTTTTAGCATAAAACGTAAGGAGCACGTTCCGAACAGACACCAAGACAAAGAGTTCTACGGAAGAATAACCATTCCGCCTACACAATAGGTATACCAATAATAATAGTGTAACGAAGATCAAGAAACAGCAGTGAAAGTTACAAGTTCAACTAGGCCTGTCCTGACTAGAAACCGTACGGTAAACCTCAACGTCTGGGGACAGGCGATTGGTAGAAGCATTAAGCATTAGTGAAACGAGTGAAAGTACTGATGTTCATAGTTGTGACCGGATCGCATCGTGATGTAAAAGCTTAGGAGAGTTATTTATTAATTCCTGTGTATACAGGGTTTTTCGAGACATCGTAGCGATCAATAGCGACATCAATATTTCCATATTTCCCTTCAATCACCACAACCATCTGAAAGTTGAAATCGCAAAGTCTAGGAAATCATGAATTTGAAAAGTATTGTCTGAGATAAACAAATATACATTATCCTGTTACTTTTTTATTTGTCCCGAAATCGAGCAATACTACTGTCATATAATAAAAATGTTGTAGTCTACTTCAATTTTTAGACGCGATAGGTTTTTTAATTTCTCAGATAAACTCCATATAGGTATTGCAAATATTTATTTTCTATGTTTTACAGTAGATATGTATTAAAAGGTTGTATCACTATGATAGAATACTAAAAACAAGAAGAAATATGTCGATGGTTTCCGTTTCCGACATAATTCCATTTGCCACACCTTAGGGTGTGGCAGGAAACAAGAAAATACAGAATTAATACTTTTTGGCGTCAATATCAGCAAGTGGGTGAGGTTAGTGCCCTAGAAAAATGATGAGACGTGAATGTATTCTGCTATGTATCCTGCCATGTATTCCATCTACGGCGCCTGCGCGCGCCGCCCACGAAAAAATTTAATTACAGAAATCGAAAGCTTGCTGTAATTAAGAAAGGCAATTATGTCATTGGTAGAGGCATTTAAAAGAAGGAATGCTAATTATGTTAGTAAAAGAGAGGCAGAAGAAAATAAATTCTTTGCAGAAATAAGACATTTTTTATTTTAAAATCATTTATTAGATATTTACATATGCCTAAATGAAAACGTTTTGAAAATGAAATGTTTTGTGTAAACCACTTCATGTTCTTTGAAATTAGAAGCCTCGTAGTTCAAATGCACTTTTAACTCGAAAAGTTATTAAATGTTGTATTACCTAGGTCCCGGTTTGTATGATAGGAACTGTTACCATGAGTTTCCGGGTATGTATGACCCCACACTTCATTGCCATAAGATCAATGGTTGTAAAATAGCCACATTTTTTACTAAATTTTATACTGAAGATTTTATTGCATATAGAACAAATCACCGGCACTTTGAGTTTCAAAAACAATCAAAACGTCAATATGTAGTGAGAAGAGATACCGTATATATGTATTCAGATTTAGGTTAAGAGTTTAGTTCAAGCATAGTTAGTAGGTGGAATAACGACAGGAATTATTAACATGAGAAATGGAGGGCTTTTTACATTTTTTTATATTATTCGGAAACAATTCTAGTTAGAATTTTATTAAGGGTACAGTGTTCGGAACAACTGATATAATGTGGTATAATTACAAAAAAAATAATTTTCGAAAAATGGGGATTAGAAATGTTTACACTTTTTCGTATTTTTCGGAAACTATGCAAGTTAGGATATTTTTCTAATGTATTCGATACAACTAGTACAATATAGTAGGAAAACAATTTAAAAAACGTAAAACGTAAAACTTCCTGTACAGTGTGAATGCATTTGCATTGTAAATGCTGTGTCCTCTAATAATATTTGTATACTAAAAATAAATAATATTCTCGCGAAACGTAATTTTTACGGATTTTATAATTACATATGCAATTCTTGACCTTCATTATAAGCCCGTTTGACTTTGCAATTTAAAATTTCTCCTGCGGCGCCATCTGGAAGTCTTCTGGCCCGCGGAGCATTTATAAAATTTTTAATCTGGCTCTATTTAAATATAGGTTGCCCACCCTTGACTTATACTATTACAGTTTTTTCCTAATGCGTACCTTGTACAAATATATTCACATATCCTAACCTTATCCTAATTAATGTTAATAACATCCTTATCTCATCAAGTCATGGTTGCATACTTTGCTTTGTATTAAATATCCGAATCTGCGAATATAGATATAGATATAGAAATCTGCGAACATAGATATAGAATATTTCAGATTTCACAATTTATCGCTAGTTGTATTGTTCGAATTTTTAAAATACAAAAAATGCAATGAAATATAAAATAAATAAAAATATAATTTTAAATGGAAAGAAAAATGAGTTGCTAAGCCCGGCGACTTTCCTAATAACCCTAGTGTAGTAAGCTACTAAAAAGCTACTAATTAATTTTGGTACACAATTGTTTTAAAAAATTTAAAACTTCTAATCTATAAAAATCTATGATCTTCATCATCGTAGAACAATGTGTATTTTATTTTAGCGGTTTAATCGTAGCAGGATCTTAGCAGAATAATATCCCCCCCCATTACCATACAACTACATTGTAATAGCTTTCTCAAATTTCACTCTCTTTATCCACTAGAACTTAGCTCATCTGTATGTTAAAATAGTTACCATTTTATAACAATCCAGTCTCGTTAAATTTCGCTATTTAAGGTATTTTTTTCAAACGGACATTTCACTTTTTAAGGTCACAGATCTTCGTAATAAAAGTAGTTAGCTCCATGTTTATACAGTTATGAGATATTCTTGCACCGCACATTTAATTCCATCTAAACGTGAATGCAGGTGTAAGGTTCAATTAGATAATATAATCAATCAAAATCCTACAATGTATTTGAAAAATTAACTGATTGAATGTTTGATAAAATGTCTTAATTTATTGTTATGTAGGTACATGCTACTATTTGCAGCTTGTTTTGCACGAGAAATGTATAATAAAGACAGTGGCGGCTTTTAAGGTTAGGCAGGGTAGGCCGGGTCTAGCCAATAATTTTAGTAACTGTAAATTAAAAAATAAATATCTAGATGTATTATAATTCATTCAATATAATTATATTGACATATAATAATGCCCGCGAAAAGCATATTTTAAATTGTCACAGAAACAGAAAGCACCGAGTCGTCTTAATAGGCCCAAATCTAAGCGGCCGACCCCGTTCACATATTATAAGAGCTCCATATACACAGCGCAAGCCGACCGAACGTAGGTATGTTTTTATATAGCAATCGATGTACGGTGGGCTTTTAGGCCCGGGTCGCCCTGGCCGACTGGTTGTTCTCTGTCCGATGACAGATCCGAGTCTGTACCGATGGCCACATGTAGTTCTAGTAACATTAACAGTGAGTATATGGTAAGAAATATTTAGATATTAATTTAATTTATTTATTTATTTATTTATTTCCCAACATATTTCTCCAATTACCGGACAACATAATTACACTAACAGTTTAACAACTTACTTAGTTACCTACTAGTAACTAACAGAGAATATTAAAAAATGCCGGAAACAGAAAACAGGTCAATACATAGCTTCAGTTTAGTTATAGTTTCAATACGTAGTTTCACTAGGTAATCAGCAGCGCAGGTCAGGAATTTTGGAAATAATTATTTTAAAATTGATTTCAAAATAAAGGTATAGGTGTTGAAATCTAAATTATTTGTTTATACGGACTATGGAGAGATATTTAGAAATTTCATTAGTTAGCCATGAATGTACTAAATTCGTCTTGTATTTGTATAATACAAGAAGCACCCTTCTCTCGTCGCAATATCGCTCTTGTTCAGAAATTATTTCAAAGGGCTGGCCTTTACCAAAAATAAATATTTTGTCAACGGATAAGAAACACGATCAAGTGCTGCATGGTAGTATTTTTAAAAATAAATTATTTTGTTGGCGATGTCTACTTTTGTCTAATTTCAGGCAGAATGTTTGGGTTTGTCAGGGATATTTTGATTTTTTGAAATTGATCAACGAGCGTCAAAAAAGATATCATTCACAAAATGTCATTATAATATCCAAGTTAAAAGAAAACCGGTAATACAATACAAATTTTCATAAATAATGGACTACCTCTTGGAAATTTAACTTTGCATATAAGGCATTTGATCTTGAGCTAAAGAAAATTGCCTGCGGCGCATTTTATTGATTTTGGGCCCACTGTGTACACTGGGTACACTGTGGGT
>CAXKVY010009893.1:0-34628 GCA_964058915.1 Tetropium fuscum
GGGCATGGTATCAAATAAGGTGTCATTGACCTTGGCTGATTAAATTTGGTCTCCTTTATATTTTGACGCGATGTTTTTATTTGACTGCTGAAATATTATTAGTTTATGGTAATTCCTCTGTTTTATTTCATAAAAAATGTAATTTGAAATGAAATGAACATTTAAACGGAATGAACGTCCCCAAATATATTTTTTAATTAAAGTACCTAATCTAAAATTAGAACTCATTTAATTAGCAGGTTTTCGACACAAGGTCCATTGTTTTACATGACACTGAAATGGAATGGACGCGATGATTTATCACCTACTAATTCAATCTGAAAATGCGTCTGTGAAAAGTTTTTCAAATAAAATATTTTTTAGTTACTTGAAAATTAAAAAGTTGAGTGCGTCAATTTTACCAAATTCGACGATTTTTAACATATTATAAAATTCAAATAACACTCTAAAATAAAGAGGCGCTCGCTGTTGGATATACGGCTGATTGCTTTCATAATGATTACTATTTTGTTGCTGACCACTTAGCAACATGTTCCAGTCTTTTTGTTTGTTGTTCTGCTGTATACATTTGTGTAGAGGGGCTAGATTAATACATCGCCCTATATATTTTGCTATGAATACTTAGGCATGCTCAATTCAATTAAATGGATATTTCTAAATACTTACAATAAAATTAAGTGGCGTTTTTATGGATTTGTCCGAAAATTATTTCACACCGTTGGAGGATTTTTATAACGAAATTCGGAATTTTATTCTTCGGTTTTTAGCGTTTATGGGACATTTTTTACGAAGAAATGCTATTACAACTAAATTGTTAATAACAAATTCATAAATAAATTTTGACAATATTCTTATTTTGGCCTTTTATTGTTTAAGAAGCTTTCTTATGAACAGAAGAATTCTTTTAGAAGAAAATCGTTATTATTACAAATTTATAATTATTTTTTTACTTCGATTTTTATTATTTTTGGACAAATCTTTAAACTAAATTATTTATAACAAATTTGTGAACACATTTTGTAAATAAGGAGCATTTTTTTGGACAAATGCCTTACAACTAAATTGTTTATAACAAACTTATAAACAAATTTTGAAAGAATATTATTTTTGACTTTTGTTATTTGAGGAGCATTTTTATGAACACATGCTTTTAGGACTAACTTGTTCATAAAAATATTTATAAACAAATTCAGAAAAATTTATTATTATCGAGTTTTATTGTTGAAGGAGCTTTTTTTGACGAATGATATAATATAATTAAGTAGGCAACTGACAAAGAGACTAGCATGGGCAATTGGGCATACAATGACATACTTATAAAATCCAGGAAAATATATGTAAAATTTTTTTCTTTTCTTATCTCTTCTTTTCTTTACTTTTCTGTTCTCTTCTTTTTTGCAAAATCAGGTTAAAATTAATCTCAGATTCGTCAAAATTCATATATGATTATAGAAAACACAACACGGATAAGTAAAAAGAGCACAGTTTGACAAATAGCGCTCATAGTAATTAGACAAAGATGGCGGGTTATCTTATTATATAAATATACAGAATAATGGTTAATATCGAAATGTAAAATATATGCTCTTGATATCCGTAAAATAATGGTGATAAATGACATAATTATATTGTCCATAGAGGAAGTACTAATTATCCTATTATAAAGTAATAAAAGGGGAAAGACGAGGGTAAAGCTATTCAATTGAAAATGTATAAACATATTAGGTAGACCGCGGTAAATATACCTACTTGTTTTAGTACCAGTGAAAGAATCATTATCAATTCATTATTCTTCGATTCATCTAATATTTACGATCATTATCTCATATGGTGCATTTTCCCGTCATCTCAACGGGGCATATTCTGATACGGGTTTCGCCTGTAAGGTTAGTTGCTACAAAGTACTGATAAATTTTCAAAATCGCGGCTGAATTTTGCTAGTGTGCCATTATTAAGTATCTTTTGTTAAAATGAAATGAATATTCAATACGGCGGCTTAGAGGTTAAAGGCGGACATTTTTGCCATTTATGGTCTAAATCGACGCAAAATCGGTGGCTCGGGGGAATTTTGGGGTATCTGCCGACGATTTTTGTCAAAATGAACATTCACAACATGGCGATGGTGGCTCCAATAGGGTGAACATTTTTGCCATTTATGGTCAGAATGACTGAAAATCGGTGTCTCGGAAATGTTGGGGTCGCTTATCACGTTTTTTCTATATATATTCAATACTCGAAAATTTTGGGAATACTTGGGAATTTTGTGGTTGTATATCACGAGTTGTTTGTCAAAATAAATATTCCAGATGGCGGCTCTATAAGATATTCTTTGCAGAATCGAGTTTTTAATGTAAAACACAAATTTGTAAATCTCAACTAGGTTACGAATTTGGACTAGGTTGGGATAAGGATAATGTTACTAACGTCAGTGAGGATAAGGTTAGGATTTGTGAATTTATTTTTGATACGTATCACGAAAAAAAAATGGACTGGTAGTAAGTTGTATTTAGGAAGAAAAATTAATATTTTTAATGGCCATCTTAAAAATTTGTTATCAAAAAAAAATGTGGCTCTCTTCGCTGTTACCAGAAAAAGAGACAACAGATGATGTATATTTTATTTTTATATTAAATAGGCGAATCTGTGAATAGTATTGAAATTGAGATTAGGTACTAGTCATGCTAGTGCATGTATCAATGTAAATAATAATAATTCCAACAACAACCATTTCAATCCAAAATTCTAGTACAGCTTTATACCAATTTTCTAACGCTTTTTCCCTATATTCCTTAATTTCTCGATCAAAGATTAAATGCGTATTTCCAAATTCATCTTAGTCGTGACCTTGAGGTCACTTCTTTATCTTTTATCTCTCTATCTGCTTTATATCTCTCTCTCTCTCTCTGCTTTCTCTCTCTCTGCTTTCTCTCTCTCTCTGCTTTCTCTCTCTCTGCTTTCTCTCTCTCTCTCTGCTTTCTCTCTCTATCTATCTGTCTATGTCTCTATCTCTCTTGCCTTTGCATTTTGAACGTAATGTGAGTTTAGTCAAGCTTATACCCAATCCCTAACTAAATGTATCATACCCATGATAAAAAGACAACGGTATGTCAGTGCGCAGGTGATGTGATTTTGCTAATTAATTTTTTCCTTGCCCGCGAAATAATTTGAAAAACACGTTTTTAAAAACATACATTGCGCTATTAAATCAACGGCTCGGGATAAAACTATGAAATTTTGGCTACTTATAGAAGACATTACAGTGCTTTGGATGGCAAAAATTAAGTTTTTAAAATATGAGATGTTTTCTACTATGAAAATATTTTCTACTAAAACTATAAAAAAGTTTTTAAAAAAATCAGCAAGCTAGGACTTATGGTTTTCTAGAAATCGAATTATCAATGCACTGCGCTTTCGATTATATATCTGTTTAGATTATAATTACAACACCTCGCGACACCACAGGTTGGCATTATTTAAAAAAATGTAGCACATATATATATAATAATAATACTCCCCACAAACACACGTATCCACCTCTGTGTATACCTACACAAAACGCCAAATCTTGTCAATTTTAGTTTGAAAACAACAGTAGATAGGTATTTACATTCAACTGTGTAAGAATCGCGCCTAAAATCATGTTGGCAAGAATACATCATGATCATGCCGATCAATATGATCTATTGACAATAAAGGTAGGTTTAGGTAATGCTCGTCAAGAATAGGAAGAATAGGTCATGTAGCGAATTTCTCATCCACGACGAGCGCATATTTTTGATCTTCTAGACATATTATAGGTATATAAGTTTCTTCACCATGTGAGTCTCATTTGTTGCCCACAATAAGTAAGTATTTAAAAAATTATTGTTAATTTTAATTATTTAATTATTCTGGGAATATGATTGCAAATATTTCAATTCGGAACGAGCAGCTATTTTATTATTTTACATACATAATATTTTGTTTATATCTAACTATGCAATAGATACCAGTTTTTTTTCGTTAACATGAACTGAACACAATAGATATTCATATAATAAATACTATTGTAGTGATATATTAATATATAACAATTTTTAAAATATACTTACAGAAGAAATGTTATGAACAATGGCACTGTTCGATACTGTTCCAGGAATTCAAGGCACTACATGCAGAGGTGAAAGTACTACATACAGTTTGAAATAATCTGCTAAATATCTTATTTTTTTATTAAGTAAATTGATATCTTATTGTGCAATTCCACCTTGTTAAATAAACCGTCACTCATAAAGAATTTATGCGGTAAAACCAAAGACGGTACAAATGAAAAAACAATTGATAAAGATGATTAACAATTATAATCACAAGGGTCGAACCTTGAGATGCGTCTTTGTGTCATCTGTAATAGTTAAGCACATGAGGATTTCCCAGTAGGGTTATCCAGACAACCAAACGCCATATAACTCTGTAAACTTTTGGAATACCAGAAATATACACATTATATATGAAATTTTATATCAAACTTTTTTACGTAAAACCAATTCGAATTAAACGAATTAGTCACTTATACCCCTGTTTTTTCGACATAGTCAATACACCGACAAATAAGTATGTGCGTAAGTATGTTCAAAACCTGGAATTTGTCGAAGGTGAAACCCATTTTTATGTCTTCGTTATATATATATATATATATATATATATATATATATATATATATATATATATATATATATATATATATATATATAATTACAACACTATATATATATATATATATATATATATATATATATATATATATATATATATATATATATATATATATATATATATATATATATATATATATATATATATATACATGTCTCTTTTCGGCTAACCATTGGATACAGCGAGGGGTGAAATTGTTATTTTTTTATACTTTCATCTAAGTTCAGTCAGGCTCTGCCCCCATTTCGACGGACCGATCGTGTTAACTAAAATCCATGAGCGGTAACTGGGTCTTTTTTAGCTATCTTGGCGTGTGTATGCATCAATTTACGCGTTACAATTTCTCATAGAGTCTCATAGAGTACAATACAATTTCAGCCATGTTAATCACTAACGCATGTCTTAGATAACTTAGGTTTTTCGGAAACAGAGTCAGTAAAAATATTTGAAAACAATTTATTATTTTTCTACGTTAATGCAAAAAACAAAACTTTATAGAACTATATTTAGTGCAAAAACTGGTTCTTTATTGTTGTAGTGCAATAACATTTTTATTGCACTCATCTGTCATTCTACTACAGTGTTTTGTGATCATCACTAACATAAATATAAAATTTGAGATTTACTAAGGCCACCTAAATAAAACATGTTTTGGATTTTGCATGAACGTAGAAAAAATATTGTATGCAACTTGTACAAAAAGTGTTTATTGCACTCGACCTGACGGCCTCATTGGACAATTTCACGTCGCTTACAATAAACACTTACTTTTTGCACTTGCATAAATAACTATTGAAAGTGAAATTTAAAGTCACATCGACAGTTTTACATATTAATATATTTTCAATAATGATGTCTAACTGTACTATTGAAAAACGGAGCCGACAATTCATAATAAACCTCCTAGAATACTTCAAGAGCGAAAAAGAAAATTGCTACCATTATCTTCCGTCCATTAGAGAGTTGCTGATGCCTTAAAAATAAGTTTAAGAAGCATAACCCGTATAAAGGAAGAGTCTACATCTGGTAAACCTCTTAGTACTCACTCAGGAAAAACACGCAACAGACTTAAGTTGAAAACGAATGATGTTCATAATGGAGTTAAATCAGAAATTCGATATATAATGTATACTATGAGAAGAGAAAAAAATATTACAATTAAAACAGTTAATGAAATAGCGAAGCAAAAGGCTATCTAAAGGTCGGTTTCCATTTGTTGCAAAATCCCGTATCGCATCATCGTTGGGTATCAGTGGAAACGTAAAATCGTGCATAATGACGTATCAAATATGCTGCACAGAAACGCAACGGACGCGATCGCGTATTTGTCGGTGTTTTACCAAAGCAGCAAAGAAATGATACGATACGCACATAGTCGCATGTGAACGGGGTTCTTGACAAGTCGTTACAAGTTCCCTTTCATTTATTTTTCTTTAGTAGTCATCGCGCGTCCATTTGTGGTGGTCGACAGTTGTTATGTAGTGGAATAAAGGTCAGCCAATAAACTTGTTCCACTATATTGCTCCCTGCTTGCGTACAACATCCACCAGCGTGGTGGTTTTCCTTTTTGTTATTTCTTTCAGCAGAGAATAATGAATAAAAATGTACGCGGCTCCTGCTTGCTGAGCACTAAATGCACTAAACTAACCAGAAAAACATGATATGTCCGGTCGTATCACTTCCAATCGCGCAAATGATACACCACGCTGAAAAAAATACACATGGTTCAGCAAATCGTACCAAAATGCAACAATACGATGGTACGATACGTATATATGCAACAAATGGAAACCCACCTTTAGATGTTTCGGATACGAGTCTGTGGCGTATTTTAGAATATTGGCTTTTCTTTTAAAGAGGAAAATAACAGACGTGTCCTTTGTGAGCTTTTTTACGAGAATATAAGAGGATATCCGACGAAATTATAAGCGGATATCCGACGCAATTTATGTACCTTGACGAAAAATGGATTTTTGCGAAACACAGATAACAGTGTAAAAAGTTGTAAAATAAGGTACACCGGAATGGTAAGCGTTTTGCTACATGCTGCACTAATCCATAGGCGTGGATTCATACAAAATGCTCAATTACATTTTTTTAGGAAGTCGGCCGACTACCACGATTCAATGGACCCAAATTCTTTAAGAAATGGATCTCGGAAAAACTGATTCTAAATCTTACTGAGCCCTCGATAGGGGTGATGGATAATGCATCCTACTATAGCTTTTTGGAAGAAGAAATTCTTACAGCTTCCTGGAATGAAACAAGACCAAAAAATGGACTTCCTGTAAAGGCATAATATTTTCGAAAGATGATCTGAAAATTGAAATTTTAAATTTATGCAACCAGCACAAACAGACCCCGAGATATGTCATAGATGAACTTCTAAAAAAAAACATGGTCTACAAGTATTGAGATAGGTGGTAATCTTAATACTTGATGACCATGTCAATATAATCCAATAGAATTAGCGTGGGGTATTCGTAAAGATTATTATGATCGACGAATTGGTGAAGTTGGTGACAGACAAACAATTTCTAGAGATGTGGCAAAAGGCTTTGGATCAAATTACTCCAGATATTTGAGAAAATTTTGTTAGACATGTAAAAGACACTGTAAATAAAGATTGGGAACGTGAAGTACGTTACGATGAGGTTGGACTATTAATTATAAATTTGGATTCAAGATCTGGAGATGATAATAATGATGACGATGATGATAATGAAATTGAATGATTATCATATATTTTTCCCTTCTAATACTTCTATTTTCACTTGTTTTTATTAAATACACGTTCATTTTCATTTTCTCATTTTTCATTTTCTTCTAAGAACACCGTCGCGTTTCTGCTCTAGCTTTACATATTTATGCGTTCGGCGCTGTAACGACTGCTATCTATATTCAGTGAAACATTTCAATACCGTCAAATTGCGCCCGCCTTATTCTGATGCCGCTTTCCTAAGAAATAGGGAAGCGCAAATTTTTTAATATATCGATGTTGACATCATTTGATACATCAAAGTCTAAACATATCGGAGGTAGCAATTAAAATAATGTTATTGTACTTGATTGAAGTACTCATTTGAGGAATTTTTGTCTGATATTTTATGTTAAAATGTTGAGTGTTTTTTATCGTTAGTTTGTCTCATTATTATACAAATACTATACATATTGATAAAGTTACCGTTTTTTAATATTAAATTTTGGCAATTTCAATAAGTATAAAAAGATGTATACGTGAAATGTATTATAATGTTTTGTATTTCTTGATTGGCTCTAGATCTAGATGTATACCAAATAATGTATTTTCAAGATTTTATATAATTTATGTATTTTATTTATATATTATATAACCTAATTACTTCGTGACTTGTGTAAAACTTCTTGTTAATAACAATAATAAATTGATTTGGTTTGATTTGGTGTTGACCGTGTCGACGATAGAATAAAGTCATCAATGAAAACGAAAAAGGTCGATGTTAACTGGTAAATATCGCAACCCTAAATAACTGTTTGGAACTGCTGTATTATAGCACATTAAGTTGATCCGTACTATTGTATACATCATACACCCCAAGATAGCTGAAAAAGAGTATACTGTCATCACGTGCCCGGAACACACGAAGTGATCCGAGTAATGCGATCCCACATACTTAGGATCTTTGTATGTATGACCTTCATATCAAATACCAGCATGTGGGTGCGACAGTACTCCCGAGAACACTATCATCAAAACCACAAGCATAGCAGAATGCCCTGAATGAAATAATGCTATGAAGCTGAAAAATGAAGCTCTCTACATTTCGTCCGTTTTTCGTCCTCTTTTAAGATGTTCGCGTTGTGAAGATGTTCAGAAGGATCTAGATAAAATAGGTCTGTGGTGCGAACGTAACAGGTTGGATATTAATGTTGGAAAGTGTACGTTATTTCCTGTACTAGAAAGATAAAATGGTTGCAATACATGATAATATAATCGAACAAGAGATGTGCATAAAGAACCTGGGAATCTTGATTTTTTTATTCTAAGGAATTTTGTCAAACCCATAAATACTAAATCAAAAAAATGCTATTAACCGGAAATATAAAACGTTTAACGAACTAGAATCCTGCTCTCAAATTACCTACTTATTTATGCTTCCGTCAGATTAAAACTGTAATAGGGGTCCATAGTCTGGAAACCGCATTAACAAGTTCACAAGGATTCAACAGAAAGGGCAAAAAGAAAATTTTAAAAATATATGTGTATTTCAAGTTAACTGGTTGGTCAGTTTGCGGAAAGTGGTATTAATAAGAATTATTTACCAACATTATTTAACGTTAAGAGCTTAGTTTCGTAGAATTTATAATTTTCTGACATTTCTTATTAAATTGCTCATTGATAACTTCGACTCTCAGAAATTCTGTCAAGACTTAATTTAAGCATTCCAATATTCCATTCTCGTCAACCTTCTCTGTGTCAGTGCCAAAACCATCTCCATCTCGAAAAAAACCATCTCGACATGCCGGTATCGTCTTGGTGTGTCTCGCTCCACCAGGAGCTCTTATAATCAGTTTAACAGTACAGTCTGGATAGTCTGCGGAATTCGAGGAGGACCTAGATCTCTATATTTTATCAGTTTTCATTGTCCTTCAAGTCATGTTGTTCCCAGGAGGCATCGAGCACTCAATGACGAACTGTCTTGCTGCTGATTTAGTGGGACCATTGAATAATAGCTTATTGGCTTGTATTTGCCTAACGGTGGGATCACACAATGAGTTCCATTTCCTACAGTGATCAGTGAAATCAATGATTTTTTAGTCATGTTTTTTCATATGTGCTTTTTTCGCTGTACCTAAGCGTTAATCCTTTGGTATTTTAGAGATAAATTGAGACAACTGGGAAATTAATAGAATGACAGAGTCCCCTCTATTTAGCTTCTATAGTATTACTACTCGTAATATGTATTTAATATATACTTTTCTCTTTTCCTTTCCACATAATATGATATATTGTAATTTACATGGTAATTTTTTCGGCAAAACTTAATTTATTCAGTGGAATGAAGTAGTTTACATACATTACTATTTCTAATATAATCTAGAAACATGTGATATATGGATGTACTTTACAAAGTACTGATAAAAGTCGAGGAAATATACGCAGTCCGTAGATAATAGAGTGTCGCCTTTGCAGTTACCATTGTAAAACGATTTATAATAATAATTCTTTAATTTTGTTCTAGAATCATTATATTCAATTTATAGTTATTACACGTTTAAAAAAATCATCATATCGAATGATAATTCTAACTATAATGTTTCAAGACAATAGATAAAATGTAAGTATATATATTTGCATACATTAATGATTTAGAACCCTACCTGCATTGAATTATACCCACAAATCCTAATTGAACGCTACCTAACGTAAGGCATCTCTGATAGGTAGTAGCAAATGGCCACTAGAGGGAGATACACATATTTATATGTATCTCGCTACTATTAGTCTGCTTGAGACTAGTTTGGTTGTTATTGTCATTTGTCGTTTCTATAGCCTATAACTTGATAATGAGAACAAACTACCTCGAAACCGATCCATGTTTGGTGAGGAACTGCTGAATGATTTTAGCTACCAATCAGGATTTGTGGGTATAATTCAATAAAAGTAGGGCCCTCTATCCTCTGTGTAGTTCTTTCCTGCGAATACATCACATTAATGATTAACGAAGATCTATACAAACGATGCATCAGATGTCTCCTCTCTGATATCGTAAGAAAACAAGCTAATTAAACTCGTTTATTATTACGAGTCTTTTTTTACAAAAAATAAGTATTGAAACTTATCTAAAAAGCTTGTGGAGTAGAGTTAGTCGCTTTAAAAACTTTAGCACAATTAAATAAATCTTGTTTTCCAAACAATTTAGAAACTGTTGTTTTCCCCTCCTGAAAATTGCTAATGTCGTATCGCAGCCCGTTATTGCGTGTAAAAATAGTATGTAATTTTGGCATTTTGAAAAAGCAGATAAACTTTTGGTTGAATATATTTCCGATCGCTGTTGAGCTTTCCCAGATTTAAAAAATAAATATTTTGGACTTGGCGAAATATTTTTTTCGGTTTCGGATGGTTCGAGCAGTAAGTAATACCAATAAATCAACATCTTCACCCTTATTGGTTTCTGTTGTATTTATATTCTCAGAATCGTACAATTTGAACGTATAAGTTACACAGACCAATATTTTTACTTGTATTACGGGTCCAGTGATGTAAATAGGCAGGGTACATATTATGGAGCACAACCTTTTCAACTTTTTGAATCGCTATATCTCAGAAATGGTGATTCATAGGGAAGAAAGTGTCAGAACATTTTTTACAGATAATTTTGCATGATCTACAATTTCTGTCTAATCTATTTTTATGATAAAACTTACCATTTGGCTTAAAAATGCAAATACCCATCACCATAAAAATGCAAATAAATATTTGCAAACTTTGAACTTGAATAATTTTTTGTGCAGATGTGGGATCGATTGGGACTTTTCATATTTCATTTACAATGGCGTTCCCAACATTAATATCAATTTTCAACTTATTCAATTATTCAATTATTGTAAGCTTGCCCCTATTCTTTGAGCTATTTTGACCGGGATATATACAAAAACATATCTATTCGTAGATGTAATATACGAGCCCCTTCCCAAATCAGTTGGCCCACCCATTGAAATCTTAGCTGTGTTTAGGTCTCAAAGTAATTAATAGGGCATATTTAATCTTATGCAGTAGAAAACACCCAACTTTATTGGTCTTCCCTCAAATGTGTAACAAAGAAGCAAAATGTTGCAAGTACGGCGTAGAACCTGTTTTTTTATTCATTACAAAGTAAGCCTACAATTCCAAGGTGGCCGTGGAAAACAGACGCCACAACAATTAAACAATTATTGCTAATACTCATAGCTGTCAGAATTCATTTCATACAGCTTCAAAGTAGTTGTGTTCTTTAAAAATGGGCAGAGGAAAGGTTATGGATGACAAAATTCGTTCACTTATTATTAAATTTTTCAATTGTGGGAAGTCAAACTCGGAAATTGCAAATTTATTAGAATTATCGCGGTATAGTGTAAGAAATATAGTTAGAAGATATAAAATGACGAGTTCAGTCGCTGCAAAGCCCCGATATGTAAAAAAAGCAAGATTACAGATTGTGATAGAAGAGCGTTAAGAAGAATTATCCAGAAAAACAGACGTGCCAATTACCTCGAGTTAAGTGTTCTGTGGAGTGATGCCGTTGGAAGACGTATTTCAAGATCAACAACTCACAGAGAGGTTCACAAATTAGGATTTGGGACTTGGAAAAAAAATGAACTAGAAAAATTAAAAGTGACAATTTTGCATTAGGTCAAAGAAAAGCTACTTTTAACACCACGGCAGAAGAAAAATAGGGTAAGATGGGCAAAAGATCATAAGGATTGGACATCTCAGCAATGGCGTGCAATAAAATGGAGCGATGAGGCCCGATTCGAAGTTTGTGTTGGAGATAGTCGAAGTAGAGATATTCGCAAAAAAAAATTAAGCATTCCATGCTGACTGTCTTAAAAGAAAAGTAAAATTTCCTGCATCCGTCATGGTATGGGGAAGCATGTCATCAAAAGGAGTAGGAAAACTCCATTTTATTGTCGGAAACGTGGATACAAACAAATATTTGGCCGTTTTAGAAAAATCACTTTTACCAGTCATGGAAGAGTGTTTGACATCAGGCCAAGAATTTATGTTTCAGCAGGACGGCGCAGCATGCCACACCTCAAAACGAAGTTTAAAATGGATGGAGGACTATGGTATACCACTTTTAGAATGAGTTTCTAGTAGTCCGGATCTATTACCCATTGAAACTTTGTTTCACGAGATGAAAAAGGTGCTACGGAAATACCTTGCTCGAACAATCCCTGAACTGAAGCAAAGGCTTCAGGAAATATGGGATTCTTTTACACCAGAATTATGCCAAGGCTTGGTTAATACTATGCCCCAACGAATTTCGGCTGTAATAAAAAATAAAGGTGATGTTACCCAGTGGTAAATTATAAAATTGTTGTTTTGTTAATTTAACGTATTTGTTCACATATATTTCTTTTTATTCTCATTTTGTGTTAGTTATCAGTCTCAGGCACCTAAGATGTATTTTTGTGGTTAAAAGAAGTTGTCAAAAGAATAAATAAATTTGGAAGTTCGTGTCGTATATTTCTTCTTCTACTTTTGCTCCATAAGATGAAATTTCTGACTAATCCCTAGGTGGGCCAACTGAAATGGGAAGGGGCTCGTATATCATACATGTTTATTTTATCTATAAACAAATATTATTTATATTATGCCCTTGTTTTCGCCCGGGTAGATGGAGACCCATAATATGCTGACTTAAACTAGTGGAATAACTATTTAAATTTAGTTTAGTCTTCTGTACATGACAGAGCCATCCTAATAAACATAATTGATAATAAAGTTACATATTAACTTTATACAAGGACATTTATTTTCCCAGTCTCATATTCTAATAAAACTAACCTCCAAACTTAAGAGTTGTTATTATTTAGGAGACCGATGGAACTATCTGTGATAAGACTTAAGTGACTATTGTCTGCAGCAACAATTTGTAAAATATATGCCTATTATTTTTAGAGAAGTAGGTATATAACATAATATTTCTCACAACATTACTTATAAATATATTTAGAATGCCTATATTGTTCTAGAAAATTTAAAATTTAAATCACAGCCAATAATAGTGTATACCACGGCTGCGAATTTTAGCGACCTCGAGATTATTTTGATATAATTTATAAATGATCGTGACAGAATCGGAATCAACCAGAATACAATATTACTTATGCATATCCTGCTGTATATATATATCTGGATTGGGCTTTCGAATCTGATCCAAATGCATGATGATCTTTTTGCGGAGGATGCGTCCTTGCCACTACTCCACTTTCTTCGCGAGAAATTTGAATTAGATATGAATAAGGACCGGAATACTGTCACGACTAAATCAGGAACAATGATTGATGCTCTCTCTGTCTCTCTCTCATACTCTCTTAACGAATCGGTAAATAAGTATTCACTTCTATCACGTGTACTGTGCTGCACGAGGATTTTTTTAATTGTAAAATATGAAGGTTCGTATTATTTTACTTTCTCAGTTTACACCGGGAAAGTAACTATCTCGTACTGTTTTCTGAGGGTTGCTAATGGACTAAAATTCTAAAATCGGGTATTTTGAATTTGAAATTGCGCCGAGAATGTGGACATTTATGAGATAGAGGGAACATTTTCAGTATGCTGCTGTAAGATTGATATTGATGGCAATAAGAATGTTCAATAGATCAGTATGATTAGATTTTTAAACACTCTGCGGAGAAGTGTTGACATCGGTGCAATGTTATGAAATAGTAATCGTACTGTTCTGTAAAACTGTGAAATTGTTTGAATGAATTTATTCTGTCACAGACCCATAAATATGCCCTCGTAGTATGTCTTGGTCACAGCAGACCAATGTTAAAAAATTATACTGTATAAACCGTGGCCTATTAATAATGCAGTACACTAAAGTCATTGTCGTAGATAGTGAGTAAAGTATATCAAGGAAGACGGTAGTCGACTTGTTCTGCTTTAATGTATAACATATGCATGGTGTCGATAACCTATATCTAGAATACGAGTATAATTATGCAGCTAGAAGCTAAACCGTTTAAATATGAATGTATGGTTCATACCTTTCACACACCAGGCATTTTTGTAACTTTTATTGCCTACAATTTTAAATATTTTGCGGTGTAAAGGATAAGGATAAACGTAACAAATTGTTCAAAAGTTAGCTGAGCTTTAATTAAAATATTTAGCTGCATGGAATATTTTACAAGGAAGCCCGCAGCCTATGAATAAAAGAAATCGCTATAAAAACTGCATTAACAGAGACGGAATATACGGTTTGTTTCTATCTATACCTAGCGATAAACAAATTATATAATGTACAAGTACACGAACTTTCTATTTGTCTACACTTCCCAGCCCGAGTAAGAATAATAATGGGGAACCAAACATATGAAATCGAAATAAAGAATAATGCTAGTTTATAAAGCACGCACAGGTGAATCAATTGTTTTGTGCATAATATGTTTAAATAGCAGTAGGTAGTAATAAATTACTTTGAAAATAAATGAGATAAAATACCGTGTAATGGATAGAAAGTGCTGGGTGAAATAACACCATTGGCACAATTGATTACACAGTCCAATAAAATGAAATTTTTGTCTTGGTTTAGCAGGAACTAATTTTTGGTATTTTTGATGTGCTGATTTAAAAAAATGCCTGTTTCTTTTTCGGAGCAACTCTAGATATTGAGATACAGGCTACCAGTCGGTATGTCATTTTTAAAGGGTGGAAGTAAATGAGATCAAGTTTCAATGAATTGCAGACCTAATAAGTTTGCATGGTCTGTCCATAACGGCTTTGGTCGCCATATTGGAAAAGTCTATATAAAAATTAGATTTTAATTTTTTTCTGTAAATAACTCGGTCTGTGTACACTTTAGGGACAATTTTCGCGTAACAGAAAATAAAGATAATGTAATTATCTTTATCATTTACTTCGTAAACCCATCGGTTGTGAAGTTATAAGAGTTAAAATCTAGGGCTTATGAAGCAATTTGTTAAGGCATTAGCGTAAAGAAGCTGATCCTCAAATAAAGTAGGAATGATAATGAATCTAATTCTTGATGTTCATTTGTTCAAGTAGTACAACATTTTTGAATTAAGGAGATATAATTATGCTTTTAAACACTAATGTTCTCTGTTATAACATGAATGTCAAATCTCAGTGCCTCGAAAACCACTTACCAGTTTCCAAAAAATTTGAATGGTTATTTTAGTGAAGAAAAGGAGAACATTCCCATCAGGATAATAAAAATATGGAAGATCTATATCAAACAAGATGGAATAGCCATATAGTGGCCGATAAGTGTTGAAGTAATACGAGACTAGCGAAACTATGCCGGTAAACTTGACTAAGTAAACTAGAGATTAGTATAGTACTCGTTAAAGCAATTTTTAAGTGCTAAGTGATGATTAATGCATATTTATCTATTTTACGAAATAAATACCTTCGATTGTTTTTGACTGGCAGTTGCAGCTAATAGTACTAGTATAACTAGAACGTGAAATGTACATAAGTTAGTAAATAATATTATTTTGTTCTATAAAATAAGCCAATAAAGCGTATCTCAAAAACTAGGTCCGATAAACCAAATTTGATGGATTCTGCACCAAAAACTTAGAACACAGAAATAGTTAAAAAATCACCAAGGCGTTAAACAAATGCCTGTTTCTTGACTGAAACTTTATCTTGTAAACAGCCCTAACTAAACGCCCTGTATTTTAGAGTTATATAATTTTTTGTCTTATGTGTGTCTGCTTCAAAATCCATTTAAAATTTTGCTCCTATCTTTCTGCAGAAAAATAAACAAAGGTTTAGTAAAATCCTACATTTTCACAATATAATAACGAATCGATTTGATTACTAAAATATGCGTATATCGTGATTGGCCGCGGAAAACAAAATTGAAAAAGAAAAGAATTGTAAAACTGACAATTCGAATCGCATTTTAACAAACATGTTGCGAGTAAAGTGATACTCTTCTAAACAGAGCCATTGTAATGCATCAATCCGACAGATATCACCGTTGAACGGTTCGATGGTGGAATATGTATACAGTATGGTGATGCTATGGTTAGGGGCTGGCATATCTGCCGGACGGAAATGGTTATTCCTGGCGAAAACATGAATGGAAATGTTTATTTACAACAAATCTTAAGGTCAATGTTATTGTGGTTTTATAGTGCCAGGCCATACAGATCACGTATTGTAAACGAGTCTTTTGACCAAAACGGTATAAACTGCATGTGGTGGCCTGCATTATCATCAGATTTAAATCCATAGAGCAAATTTGGGATATTATACAGAGACGAATATTCGAAAACATTAACCTGATATATTGCAAGAACTTAAGAAGCCCTTGTAGAAGAGTAGACTCAAATTCCAAACGAGATAATAAATAATTCGGTTCAGAGCGTTGTGGCATGCTTTGCAGAGGCATTGCAGAGAAGTGATGACATCCAGATGTGGCGCAACAAAATACTAATAATGGTTAAGTTTTAATGTTTAATGTGAGTTCTTATAATTATAAAATATTGAGATTTTTTCTTTCTTTATTGTGGAAATGTAACATTTTACTAATACCTTTTTATATATTTCTCTTAAAAAGATAGGAACAAAACTCTAAAAGGGACACATAAGACGACGAATTTTACTAAGCTGTGTATAAGATAAATTTTGAATTAAAAAAAGGCATCTATTGGAAACCCTGATAAGCATTTTTTTCTAATTTTATCTTAAAATTAAACAGGTGGGATGAAAGCCAGTAAAATTTCCCTTGAAACGCTAATAACCTGGTACAGATTCATATTATTTTGAGAGTTTTACAGCGTTATAAATCTTGGACAATTTTAAGGTAACATTGATTTCCAGATTATAAAATATCTTTGTTTTAAAATATCATGAGTACGAAAAAAAATCAAGCGCTGCTGTTGGTGAAATATGTTCTTCCTCTATTTTAAAATGTATGTTATAGTTTCTGTTACTTCTGGGTGACCTCAAAATCAATTACTATAGAATTTAAAATAAATGTAACTAGAAAGCCCAATCCAAATCACTTTCTTGGTCACTTTGGACATAGCAAAGGAGGGGGTTTTTCATCCCAGTCCTATACTTTACCGTCCATTATAAGTTTTCTGTACACTATTTTGACTATTTTGTCTTCCTGTCTCGTTCTGCTCCAATCTCCTGTCCATTTTTTGATGTATGTCTGAATCAATATTTCTGCTGCAGTTAAATATCCGACCTTTTCCCCATTGCAAATCTCTCATTGCATTTGTTTAACAAATGCAGTTTGTCTATAACATTTTGTACCGCAAACTGTGTATCACATTTTATATCTTCAATTCTTCTTTGCTGCTGTATACATTTTTCTACAGTTTTAAATTGTGCCTCTTCTCCATTAACGATATCCCCTGGACTATGTTATTCGCTTTAAATGTGATAAATAAAACTTGGTAAAGAACTATAACATCAAAATCGTCGTTTGACACAAAATGTCAAAAATCTGGGGTAATTAGTTCAGTGGCCCTGTATAATATGCATGTAAGTAGTTATAGTTGAGCATGCACAAACTTTTGTTTGGTTAGTCTCTATATCTATTTATGTTATATAGTTATTAGTAATATTATCATCATCAAAACTGCATTCCATTTTTATGAAATTATAACAATAGTGATTAAAATTATGATTTCATATAATATAAACAATTTCATATAATATAAACTCTCGCGGCGTTTAGAGCATATATGTAGGCCGTCTTCTTTCTATTTACTTTTGATATGCAGACAGTGTAGCTTCCTCAAATTACCACATTATCTTGCATTTTAGTTCGTAGCGTACTTACTTTCCCTCTTAAGAGACGACTTGTGAGAAACTATTTGCCAGACGTGATTTATGTTACATAATAATGGATTAGTGTCATCTTTATTCAGTAGCGGCTCGTGGTAATTTTAGTCGGGTACCCACAGTGTACCCAGTGTACACAGTGGGCCCAAAATCAATAAAATGCGCCGCAGGCAATTTTCTTTAGCTCAAGATCAAATGCCTTATATGCAAAGTTAAATTTCCAAGAGGTAGTCCATTATTTATGAAAATTTGTATTGTATTACCGGTTTTCTTTTAACTTGGATATTATAATGACATTTTGTGAATGATATCTTTTTTGACGCTCGTTGATCAATTTCAAAAAATCAAAATATCCCTGACAAACCCAAACATTCTGCCTGAAATTAGACAAAAGTAGACATCGCCAACAAAATAATTTATTTTTAAAAATACTACCATGCAGCACTTGATCGTGTTTCTTATCCGTTGACAAAATATTTATTTTTGGTAAAGGCCAGCCCTTTGAAATAATTTCTGAACAAGAGCGATATTGCGACGAGAGAAGGGTGCTTCTTGTATTATACAAATACAAGACGAATTTAGTACATTCATGGCTAACTAATGAAATTTCTAAATATCTCTCCATAGTCCGTATAAACAAATAATTTAGATTTCAACACCTATACCTTTATTTTGAAATCAATTTTAAAATAATTATTTCCAAAATTCCTGACCTGCGCTGCTGATTACCTAGTGAAACTACGTATTGAAACTATAACTAAACTGAAGCTATGTATTGACCTGTTTTCTGTTTCCGGCATTTTTTAATATTCTCTGTTAGTTACTAGTAGGTAACTAAGTAAGTTGTTAAACTGTTAGTGTAATTATGTTGTCCGGTAATTGGAGAAATATGTTGGGAAATAAATAAATAAATAAATAAATTAAATTAATATCTAAATATTTCTTACCATATACTCACTGTTAATGTTACTAGAACTACATGTGGCCATCGGTACAGACTCGGATCTGTCATCGGACAGAGAACAACCAGTCGGCCAGGGCGACCCGGGCCTAAAAGCCCACCGTACATCGATTGCTATATAAAAACATACCTACGTTCGGTCGGCTTGCGCTGTGTATATGGAGCTCTTATAATATGTGAACGGGGTCGGCCGCTTAGATTTGGGCCTATTAAGACGACTCGGTGCTTTCTGTTTCTGTGACAATTTAAAATATGCTTTTCGCGGGCATTATTATATGTCAATATAATTATATTGAATGAATTATAATACATCTAGATATTTATTTTTTAATTTACAGTTACTAAAATTATTGGCTAGACCCGGCCTACCCTGCCTAACCTTAAAAGCCGCCACTGTCTTTATTATACATTTCTCGTGCAAAACAAGCTGCAAATAGTAGCATGTACCTACATAACAATAAATTAAGACATTTTATCAAACATTCAATCAGTTAATTTTTCAAATACATTGTAGGATTTTGATTGATTATATTATCTAATTGAACCTTACACCTGCATTCACGTTTAGATGGAATTAAATGTGCGGTGCAAGAATATCTCATAACTGTATAAACATGGAGCTAACTACTTTTATTACGAAGATCTGTGACCTTAAAAAGTGAAATGTCCGTTTGAAAAAAATACCTTAAATAGCGAAATTTAACGAGACTGGATTGTTATAAAATGGTAACTATTTTAACATACAGATGAGCTAAGTTCTAGTGGATAAAGAGAGTGAAATTTGAGAAAGCTATTACAATGTAGTTGTATGGTAATGGGGGGGGATATTATTCTGCTAAGATCCTGCTACGATTAAACCGCTAAAATAAAATACACATTGTTCTACGATGATGAAGATCATAGATTTTTATAGATTAGAAGTTTTAAATTTTTTAAAACAATTGTGTACCAAAATTAATTAGTAGCTTTTTAGTAGCTTACTACACTAGGGTTATTAGGAAAGTCGCCGGGCTTAGCAACTCATTTTTCTTTCCATTTAAAATTATATTTTTATTTATTTTATATTTCATTGCATTTTTTGTATTTTAAAAATTCGAACAATACAACTAGCGATAAATTGTGAAATCTGAAATATTCTATATCTATGTTCGCAGATTTCTATATCTATATCTATATTCGCAGATTCGGATATTTAATACAAAGCAAAGTATGCAACCATGACTTGATGAGATAAGGATGTTATTAACATTAATTAGGATAAGGTTAGGATATGTGAATATATTTGTACAAGGTACGCATTAGGAAAAAACTGTAATAGTATAAGTCAAGGGTGGGCAACCTATATTTAAATAGAGCCAGATTAAAAATTTTATAAATGCTCCGCGGGCCAGAAGACTTCCAGATGGCGCCGCAGGAGAAATTTTAAATTGCAAAGTCAAACGGGCTTATAATGAAGGTCAAGAATTGCATATGTAATTATAAAATCCGTAAAAATTACGTTTCGCGAGAATATTATTTATTTTTAGTATACAAATATTATTAGAGGACACAGCATTTACAATGCAAATGCATTCACACTGTACAGGAAGTTTTACGTTTTACGTTTTTTAAATTGTTTTCCTACTATATTGTACTAGTTGTATCGAATACATTAGAAAAATATCCTAACTTGCATAGTTTCCGAAAAATACGAAAAAGTGTAAACATTTCTAATCCCCATTTTTCGAAAATTATTTTTTTTGTAATTATACCACATTATATCAGTTGTTCCGAACACTGTACCCTTAATAAAATTCTAACTAGAATTGTTTCCGAATAATATAAAAAAATGTAAAAAGCCCTCCATTTCTCATGTTAATAATTCCTGTCGTTATTCCACCTACTAACTATGCTTGAACTAAACTCTTAACCTAAATCTGAATACATATATACGGTATCTCTTCTCACTACATATTGACGTTTTGATTGTTTTTGAAACTCAAAGTGCCGGTGATTTGTTCTATATGCAATAAAATCTTCAGTATAAAATTTAGTAAAAAATGTGGCTATTTTACAACCATTGATCTTATGGCAATGAAGTGTGGGGTCATACATACCCGGAAACTCATGGTAACAGTTCCTATCATACAAACCGGGACCTAGGTAATACAACATTTAATAACTTTTCGAGTTAAAAGTGCATTTGAACTACGAGGCTTCTAATTTCAAAGAACATGAAGTGGTTTACACAAAACATTTCATTTTCAAAACGTTTTCATTTAGGCATATGTAAATATCTAATAAATGATTTTAAAATAAAAAATGTCTTATTTCTGCAAAGAATTTATTTTCTTCTGCCTCTCTTTTACTAACATAATTAGCATTCCTTCTTTTAAATGCCTCTACCAATGACATAATTGCCTTTCTTAATTACAGCAAGCTTTCGATTTCTGTAATTAAATTTTTTCGTGGGCGGCGCGCGCAGGCGCCGTAGATGGAATACATGGCAGGATACATAGCAGAATACATTCACGTCTCATCATTTTTCTAGGGCACTAACCTCACCCACTTGCTGATATTGACGCCAAAAAGTATTAATTCTGTATTTTCTTGTTTCCTGCCACACCCTAAGGTGTGGCAAATGGAATTATGTCGGAAACGGAAACCATCGACATATTTCTTCTTGTTTTTAGTATTCTATCATAGTGATACAACCTTTTAATACATATCTACTGTAAAACATAGAAAATAAATATTTGCAATACCTATATGGAGTTTATCTGAGAAATTAAAAAACCTATCGCGTCTAAAAATTGAAGTAGACTACAACATTTTTATTATATGACAGTAGTATTGCTCGATTTCGGGACAAATAAAAAAGTAACAGGATAATGTATATTTGTTTATCTCAGACAATACTTTTCAAATTCATGATTTCCTAGACTTTGCGATTTCAACTTTCAGATGGTTGTGGTGATTGAAGGGAAATATGGAAATATTGATGTCGCTATTGATCGCTACGATGTCTCGAAAAACCCTGTATACACAGGAATTAATAAATAACTCTCCTAAGCTTTTACATCACGATGCGATCCGGTCACAACTATGAACATCAGTACTTTCACTCGTTTCACTAATGCTTAATGCTTCTACCAATCGCCTGTCCCCAGACGTTGAGGTTTACCGTACGGTTTCTAGTCAGGACAGGCCTAGTTGAACTTGTAACTTTCACTGCTGTTTCTTGATCTTCGTTACACTATTATTATTGGTATACCTATTGTGTAGGCGGAATGGTTATTCTTCCGTAGAACTCTTTGTCTTGGTGTCTGTTCGGAACGTGCTCCTTACGTTTTATGCTAAAAATAAGCTTTCAACGTCAAGTGTAAATGGCATTTAGAAAATTGTTTAGATACGGAAAAGGCGAACTCCTTGACCGGTGACCTTTGCTGAAATAAATTGTTGAGTTTACGAAATGAAAGTATTTAAGTTATCTGTTATATTTTGCTATTTGAATATACTTGGTTACTGTAAACGTTATCTTTGTTTAATTGTAATGTCGTTTACATTTTTTGACATTCTAAGATGAAGGTTGGATGAATGTAGGATGAATGAAAGTATTTAAGTTATCTGTTATATTTTGCTATTTGAATATACTTGGTTACTGTAAACGTTATCTTTGTTTAATTGTAATGTCGTTTACATTTTTTGACGTTCTAAGACCCAAAAAAATTAAGTTTTTGGAAACATGTAGATCTATTCTTGTCATCTTCTAGATTTATAGAATACACCCAATTATACTATACCAAAGTAAATTATGCTATTTAAGGATTATATATCATACCTTAAGGTTTAAATATAACTACATATATGTACATACTTGGAATATACAGTCCTTAAAAATATTACTACAGATCAGAATTAACTGACCGTACAACCTTAGGGGCACTATAATGTAGAAACTTATAGATTTAGAAGTTAAAACTATCTTAGAAGTTAAAATATATCTTCTGAAAAAAATATTAATTTGCTCATCCGGTAAGATACTCTCTTGTAGAGTAACCGGAATATATATCTTATGCAGAAAATCGAAATACGTAATTCTGGTTCACATAACTTTTAGTGTAGTGAACTAAGAAATTTAAATATGAAAATGATTTTTTTTACAGAGATGGACCATTTTTTAGATGTGTAAGTAATTAGAAATAGAGACAATATGTTTATGATTTGACTTATAGAGAAAAGTTACCAGCACTGACAGATATACCGTAATGACTCTTATCATTGTGCATAACACAAAATGTGAGTCTTAATTTTCTCATTTATCGCTTAAGTATGAAGTTTTCTGCTCAATAAGATGTTTGAGAAAGAAAAAGCACTAATTAAATATATAGTTTACTTGTGGTCTAACTAGAACTTTTAATGACATTGATTTGAAAGTAGTTCTTCCACCAGTAAATTAAATAACTTTTAGAACAGATTTGCTGTAAATAAACATTTAGATTCATATTTTCGTCAAGAATAACCAATTCCTTCCGAAAATCGGAAGAATTGCCAAACCATAAGAGATGCACCACCATACGGTATATATGGCAGAATCTACAAACCATTTACCTCGCCTTCTACAAACTTTTACACGTCGTCATCAGGAATCCGGCAAAAATGTGTTCCATCAGAAAAAAGTGGCTACGTTCATTGAAACACCAGTTTTAATTATTATTTAGGGCACATCATAATTTGGCCTGTCTATCAGCCGCTGTCCATCTCCTGTCTTCAGCTGTCCATCTGGGGTCACCGACCGTGTACTAGCTAAATTCGCCTCACGGAGTATGTTGCGTATAGTTTGATAGGAAATACATAAGTTCGTTGATTTCCAAGTTGTCTTTGCACTATCGTCGAGTTATCACGAAGAGCCCGCCGGACTAAAAACCTATCTGTTGCAAGTTTACTGGGTCTTTGTCTACCATCACCATACACATAAGTTGAGGAATCATTTGCTTGAAATCTAATCCATGCAATTGACTACGGCCCATACCTAGTAATTTCGCAGGTCTACTTTGAGATGCATGGTTTAAAATATGCCAAGTGCTCTGTTCGGTTTGTTTTCCATGGCTAATCACGATATACGAAAATTTTAGTAATCATATTCATTCGTTACTTTATTGTGAAAATATAACATTATACTAAAATCTTTTTGCAAAAAAGATAGTAAAATTCAAAAAGCATATAAGATAAACAAATTTTATAAAATGTTGGAAAAATGTATACTTATGTTGTTGACTTTTTGCAATTTTAATAACGTTCCGGAGTTTGCAAACAGTAGCAAAATAAGTTTAACTGTTTTTATAACTTACTCAAACATTACTCAAAATTTGAAAAAGTTTATAATTATTAAAGGTTGTATGTCCTCACTGACAAGACTACCTGAATAGGAGCTGTTGACTACCTCTTGGAGTTTGAACTTTAACAATGATATATTAGGAATGCAGAAACATTATATTTATAGTTAAACTGTTTATGCCTAATGCTTATGTTTATGGTCTTGGAGGGACTACTGGTTGTTCAAGCTATATCAAGTAAAGTGCGTTTTGGTGGGAAGCGACAAGTGCAGAAACAATGTTTAGCCACAAAAAACAGCAGAAGTAGAAAAATCATAGCTGTGGAAAATTATTTTAACTATGTTAGGGGTGGTTAGCTGAAGGGTGTATAACGTAGGTACTTGGTACTGTGTCCCCGTTGCAGCTCACCAAAACCTTTTATCCTAATAATTGAATACCGGCTTTATATTCTCTATGGATTTCTATTTTCCTTTATTTTTGCATCACCCCTTCTAACAATAACAAATTAGAGAGCGAAATTGGGTCACACCTGGTCGTTTCCCATTGGTTATCTATTTTAACCAATTGTATATTTTTAGGGTGAGTATAAATTTATTTTATTACTTGATCTTTACTGCAACCGGAATGCGTGTGTGGCTTACGATGCAAGTAAGCCACACGAGTATTAAGGTGCAATAGCTTTTCTCGATTTTATCACCGTTGTTTTGTGCATTAAGATGAGCATAAGGAAACATGTATTGCAAATTATTTGTTGTCCAGAGGCGTAAGAAGTATTTCTTCAGTTATAATCGTCTCTAGAACATGAATTTTTTGTGAATTAAAAAACATTTAAAATATGAATTCTAGTATTGGAATTATAATTAAAAAGGAGTTCCCTCTGAGACACCTCTACTATTTTTATCACAATTTTAAAACTGAAAGAGATATCCTCCGGACCTCCGATTTCCATAAACTAGAGTTGCATTTAATTTTTTTCAGAAAACGGGCCGAATATGACATTTGTTTGAATAACGTCGCCGATCCTAATTGGTGGCCGGTTAAATTTGATGATTTTTTGATGTTGTAGTTCAACTGATTGTGAATAATAAGTTCCTTTGGTAAAACTTCAAATTATGAACCGTTTTTCCGATACGTACCCCTCGATACTGTATCAATGATTTCTCAAAGCGTACTGTAGGTATTAAAATGATAACTGCTAGAAACGAATAACCAGAATATTTACCATCATATAGTCTAAGATACATGTGCCTCAACTTCCGATTTTGCCGGAAGAGACGTCAAATCATGCTTTTTGAATGCACTACACCTGTTTACTTTGGTTTAATACACCTATAATATAAATAGTATTATTAAAATTCACTATGTTTTAGTCAGCACGTGCATTGCTTGATAAAACATTGATACTAGCTTGATACCGGGTACTTAATATTGCTACAAAACAAGAGTTAATTTTATTTTTCAAGATATGAAATTGCAATGGTGTCTAATTCAATGAAAACTAAATAATTAGCTCGTAAATTAAATAATTATCTGGAGATCGTGACGCAATGTATGTTGTTGACGTTTAGTGACTGGACTGTTTAAATCAGTTACTTATAGTTGTACAAAACTTATACTTATTCTAAATCGTTGTCCAACAGTAGAGCAATAATAATAAAAATAATCAGCTATGTCATTTTTGCCAAAAAATAATTAAGTTTAATGAATACATCAAACATTAGGGTAAACATTAGGGTGCGTCATCGAGGAGAGATGACGCACATTTTTTAAAATCAACACAGAACAGGTATAATAATAAAAATAAAAGAAACAGATTCAGCTTATCTCAACTTATGTGTATAGTAGAGATGACGCAGTGGTGAGATGGCGTATTTATTTTTACAGCATGAACTCATACTATAAAGACTCAGTCTATTTTGAAGAATTTTAATGAACTAGGTATATTACTGTTAACAAACCTGCAGCAAAACAGAACCAATTAAATAATACTCAAAACAAAACAATATCCACAAATAAAACCATCCTATACTACCTAAATAGGTTTCTTCGCTGAATTTTCCCACACAAATCACAAACATCGAAAAACTTGGTGTAGCCTTCGTGCAACCACCGTTTGCACTTCAAGCACTTTATCCAGTCTTCGTTCTTTTTAGTTTGACTGTATTCTTCTTAAAATTCTACACAAATGTTTGATTCATCTTCACAACTTGAAGAATCGTTATAAACGATTGCAAGTTCATCATCTTCATTTAAGAATCGGAAACGCATTTTTTTCTTTTCATTTTTTTTAAGTTCTTGATTTCATTTCAACACATTTTAAATTTTTGACCTTTTTTCCTTTTGCTTCTAATTTTTGTTTTTTTCTTTGATATCCTCGTTGCTTGTTATAAAACAGACGCTAGTTGTTTGCTACGTTTTCTTACGGTTCCTACAGCACGTGTAATTGGCACTGGAGATATTTGGTCCAGCATCTTACTAGGGGTAGGCTCTTCTTCACACTAATTTGAACAACCCGGCTGTGGTGAAATTGACCTACTCCTCGTCGTGATTTCACTTGAAGCGTTTTTTGTAGGAAATATATTATGCGGAGGATGACGCGATTGTGTCTGTGGTTTTTCATAATCCGGAATAATCGAAGGATCAAACGGGATTATGCCCGTTGCTTTGATTGAGGGCAGCATTTTAAGTGTAGCGGACTTTCCCCATGCCGAGGCAAGTAATTGTCCAAATTGAAGTCTGTTAATGAGTCTCGCAAATTGCAAGCATCATAATGAAACGTTTTGAATAGCCTTTTTAGGCTATTCAAAACCCTCCGTCAATAGGCTGCAAAAACTGAGTACTATGACTCGGCAAACAAAATAATATAATTTTATTTTCAGCTGCATATTCGAGCATTTCCACATTACTACAATGGGAAGAGTATCCATATAGCAGTAAACAACACTTTTCCTGTTGGTTTCCGAGGCACAAATTGGTTCAGCCAGTTAAAGAAGATCTCATTATTAACATATGCAGATTTCTCCGACATATAAACTATGGATACTGGCGGCATTCCATCTTGAAATTCAGGTTTTTTATTTTTCCCTTTGAAAACGTATGTTGGGGGACCCTTCAGCACTGCCACATATAATAACCGAAATAGTTTCTCCTTTTTCAGCAGACGTAACTGCACGACATTTTTCGACCCTTTAGCAGCTATAACATGTTCGGGCGGTTGTTTAATTGTAAACGTGTTTTGTCGATATTAAAAATTCGTCTGGGCTCATTCATTAACCCGTTTTCATTCAAGGTACGTTCAAGAAGAGAAAAATATGAGCAAATATTCTCTTTTGTCATAGCCAACGAAAATCTGGAATAGTTTCTTCCAGATTTTTTATTGTCAGTACCTTATTTCTTCTTAGAAAAGAATCAAGCCATGGATAGCCAACCTTACGAGATTCCCTATTGAAGTTATGTGATAAATTTAATTTTTGTGCTAACTCAAAAGCCATAGAACGCACAAAAGACCGTGTAGGTGCAAATCCATTCTGCTGCAGCTTTTTGATATGAACTACTATTTTGGCTTCGTTTTGAACTCCTAGAACTGATGGAGGTGCAAGGTTTTTAGTTTGAAGGTCCCTGTTTTTCGTTCGACGTTCCAAAGTACCTTCGGGAACACTAAATTCACGACCTGCTTGGCGGATAACCATGTCTCCCCTGTCGTTAGCACTTATTGCTGCAGATAACTGTTCTGTCCATTCACCTCCACTATTCTGTCGGCATGTCTGTGAAAAATCACTATAAATAGTAATTCAGGCAAAATATATTTTTAAATGCCTTATCCATCAGTGCGGGCTCAACACTGTATAAGGAAAAAAGGCGCACCAAATTATAACGAAGTTCGGCAGAAACGTGTTAAATTGAGGTTATACATACTTAAATATTAGTTAGCAACAATAAAAAGCTTAAGTACATGATAAAAATACGCTGTAACATACCTGTATGCTATCTGACTGTAGATGTTGCAAAAATTTTCAGTTATCACCGGAATAAATTTGTCTAAAGACACCCATTACAACACTTGAAAACAAACTGCTAACATGTGTAAATATTTGATAGTGCAAAGCAGTACGGTGCTGCGGTTGAGTGCTGTCACATTTACCATGTGAGCATTATTTTTGCAGGAATGATGACTGCGTCATCTCATCTAATGCGTCAACTCCTCGATTTACCTTATTATTTTTTACAAAAATTACATAACTGCTTATTTTAATTTTCTTATTATTGCTCTACTATTGAAAAATTACTAATAATCATAATATATATAATAATAAATAAAGAAAAATAAGCTATTTTACTTAATGGTCTCACAAGTTTTCAGTAACTAGACACAATTGCAAATTCACATCTCTTGAAAAATTAACTTAACTTTTGTTTTGTACCAAGATTAAGATGTGTTTACTAAAAATAGTTAATTTTAATGAAACTATTTATACCTATTATAGGTGTATTAAAACAAAGTAAACGGGTGTAGTGCATTCGAAAAGTGTGATTTGTCACTAAAGGCAAACCCGGAAGTTGGCTCATAAATCTTCTGACTAAATAATGGTAAATGTTCTGGTTATTCATTTCCAGTAGTTATCATTTCAATATCAGCAGTACACTTATTACATACAGTATTGAGGGGTAGGTCCAGTATTTAGAGCCATCTACCGGATAAACTGTCCTTAATTTGAAGTTTTGCAAGTGGAACTTATTGTTCAGAATCAATTGAACTACAGCATATCAAACATTCGTCAAATTTGACCGGCCACCAATTCACATATAAAACGTGCGGTGTCCTTTAAATTAATTATTTTATAAAAATAATAATTCGGATCCAATAGCCTTAATGATGATGATTAATGATGAGCAATCGTTTGCTAAATTCAAATAACGTAAACTTAAGTTACAGCATTTTAAAAATTCCTTCACACTGCCACTGCCAAGGTAATTAGAAAAAACAGGGTTTAAACAAAATTTATAAAGGATGGAACAGATTTTCCAAAAAGTATATTTACGACCTACATTGTACCGAAGATATTTATAGAAATTATCGGTTTACTGAAACACCATAGCAAATCTTCCAGCGACGAAATTCAAAAATATTAAATCGATTATTCTGGCCATATTTGTAGATATACTTATATCTTAATATGGCAACATGAATGACAGCTGAGATGTAGCCGCTCCGTAGTATTAACTGATCACGCTGTATACTACCTACGTTATTTTTAATTACGCTGGAAAGTAAAAATTTAAAATTGATTACTATGGAAATGAACTTGAATTATAATTTCTTATCGGTACAGCTACTCAATGTATAATCGTGTATTATCGAAATTATATAAGTTAACTTCATCAAAATGGATGTTCTGATTGGTTGAGGATCCTAAGAAATAAATTATCAGCAAATTTCGGGATAGGGTGTGCAAAATTGTACAAAATATATGCAAAATTATGACGTATATTTCGGTTTGGTTACTACAGTTGGGGGGCCAACTTGACCGACCCGAAATGAAAAGTGAAAGAAGAATGAAGTGAAAGAATGAAGCCAAAGACGAATTCTTTCATATAATTATTTTTTTGTTACAGCCCTATAAAGTTGGGGTAAAACAATACTTTTATTTACTTTCTCCGTTATGAAAGAATTAGAAGAAACAAACAATTTATTCATATACAAATATGTAAGAGAAATTAGGATTCATTTGTCACAATTTCATATCTACAATCAATTCCTGTTTAGTTCAAGTTAAAACAATTTGAATGTAACGGAAAGTTTTCGAATTACTTTAAACTAAACATAGGCTCTGTGGCAACACCAGTCAAACATAATTGAAATTCAATAAAACTGTGTCAAATAGGTATAATGGAACTCCCTAAGTAACTTATTTATGTACATACATAGCCATCTTAAAATGGGTCATTGACCGACCATAAAATAATGCAAACTATAATATATCAAAGACTACAATAGTCAGTTATAATATAATGCATTATCATTCTGTCTCGCTTCCAACAATTCTTACTACTAAAATTATTGATTTATCAAGCCTAATCGCTCGATATTACAACTTCTCCGAGTACATATAGAATACCAATCTATAAAATCCATTTATGTATCTGTCGGACTGAATTCGGATTTATTAGAAAGTTAATTATCGCCAAGGTGAATATCTCGCAAATTCTTCCTCTAAGTGACTGGAAATTATTTTAATTGAAAAAGGCCAATAGCACTTTGCAAAGTATTGAGCAAAAATTACACAAGATACACCACAACCAGGTAACTGACGTTACGCCTTCTTCGACCACTTCATTATTTCAATATCCGTACATCATTAATATTTTATTGAACATTGAATGTTAATGTACCCGAGAAAAAAAATTGTTGCCGCTTTAAAAGGCAAGACAAATGTTAGACGAGCTTTCACTTATACATTACGTCACCTGTCAAGAAATCATAGCACTTAAAATTTGTATTCGTTATTAGTATTCTCATGACAAAATATGGGTTAAATGAAGTGGCGGACATACAAAATTGGCGGAAATTATTATACATTGTTTCAATCTGTCGAATTACTTATTTTATTATACACTCACCGGCAAAATAGTAGATCTACTTAAAATATTAATGAAGTTTGCTCATCAGTAACTTTGTTAATTTAATTCCGATTTTGTATGTAAATAAGGAATATCCTATAAGTTAGAAATTTTCATAAAATTAGGGATATGTCTACATTTCACCAGGTACCAAGTGACACAAAAACTCTTTTTAATCTAACTTTAAAATAATCGATGGTCAAGCTGTTACACACTGCAATTTCTTATTTTGTTATTAAGCTGCATCTATTCCTTATATAGCTTATAGTTTTACTTTTTTACTTGTTGCAATAACTTTATTTTTGTATTAACAGATACAAACGTTTTAAAGAAACGTTACAATTAAAATTTTTTTATCGTAGTAACTAAGTTTGTCAAGGAATACACTATGCAAAGCTAGCTATGATAGACCTGTCAATTTACAAATTGTTAAATAAATATTTGAGAGTGTATATCAATGAATTGTTTAAACTGTAGATATATCCGATTCTCGGAGAGCGATTGCTTTACTGCAGTATACAAGATGGTAGGTCACCATATTATGTAGCCAGTGTTGGGAGATTCAAGATGCAGAGCTATAAAACGGTTTCGTGGGTTTGGTGGCATTCACAAGAAAAAATAATTGTTGCGAGATAATCGCTTTATAACGAATATTTTGAGGAACAACTTCTGTGCAAATTAGAAAAGCGAATTAGAGGAGGTATAGGCAAGTTCAAGCGGTAGAACAATAACGGTTTTTGATATTGGGCTGCGCGCTAAAAGATCTGCAACAAGTCTAGAGTTATTGAGAAACCATCGAGTTGAACGCTTTAATAAGGCGGGTATAGACTTGCGAGCTGAGCTGGTCATAAGCTGATTACGAGTTCTGAGCATAGTTCCAGGTTCGAGTCAACCTGGAGCCGCTCGCTTTCAGCCGGCTGAAGTCGTTTTTTTCGGCTAGCTCAAAGGGATGTTAGGAAGTGAACACTGGCGACTAGCGACACATTCAGCACTTATGAGTCACTCAATTTTCACGCGCCTCTAGGTATGCTAGGAATTACGAATATTCTGGCAATGAAGAAATATCCTACCCTCCGACGAGTCAAGGTTTTCTCTCAGATTACCAGAGGTGAAAGAACTAGTGAGCGTTTCTTCCAATTACGGAGGCGGTTCGGTAATGGTATGGGGTGGCGTGAATGAATTTCAAAACTCAGTCGGACTTGGTCTTAGTAAATAGCGGACAGCCGACCTATATATAAGAGAGGTTTTAGAGCCATATGTTGTTCCTTTTGCGCCGTTCATCGGAGACGATTTTACGCTGATTTTACGCTCATGCTTGAAGAGTTGTTAATGAATATTTAGCCAAGGTTGAAATCCCAGCATAGTAATGAATTAGCATCCTCGAAGTTCAAACATAAACGCAATTAAACAAGTTTGGGATATTCTTGAGAGGAAAGTACGATCTCGACAGCAGCTTAGTGAAGTTCTAATTGAAGAATGGCAGCAAATCGACCAGACTTACATTTAAAACCCAATTGAGGGCATACATGAATTGTAGCAGATTTTCATTCGTTCACGTGGGGAAACACGTCGTACTAAGTTGATAAGTTTTTTTCTTTTCATTTGTTATTTTTTTGGTTTGTTCTCAAGTCGTTTCCGTTGTGTTCAGTGTTGCTGAATTTTGTTTTTACTGAAGTTATTGTTATTACTAAATTTTTCTATTAAATTTTATGTTTTTCTAAAACTCTTGTATCTTTTACAAAAATAAAGTTATTTTAAAAATAAAAAAAAGTTAATGTAAGGAATACATATAGCTTGACAACAAAATAAGAAATTACAGGATGTAACAGATTGCCCACTTCATAGATTGTTGTAAATATAGATTAAAATGCACTTTTTTGCTACCGTGTTTAATATGGACAAATCTAATCTTAAAATGTGATTCCTTATCCGTTTACATACGATAAAAAACAAATCGGACTTAAATGAACAAAGTTATTGATGAGCAAACTTCCTCAATATTTTAAGTGGATCGATTATTTTTATTTAAAATACTGATAGAAAATAAAAGAAAACAAAAAATGCATTTTTTATATTGCAGTAGTCATAAAGAATTCTGGTGGGTTTCATTAATAATTAAATTCACGCAATACCACTGTTTGGTTGCAATTGAAAATATATATGACTCAATTCTATTCCCTCGGTTCACACCCTGTATATTTGAAAATTTCAAAATACTATATATATATATATATATATATATATATATATATATATATATATATATATATATATATATATATATATATATATATATATATATATATATATATATTATATATATATATATATATATATATATATATATATATATATATATATATATATATATATATATTTATATTTTGTAAAAGTAATCTTGGGTTTGTAGCATTTCGTTACATAGAGAAATAAGCAAATAGACGAATAATAAGTAAGATACACTTACCAGTCCTATATCTGGACATGCACATATAGGACTGGTGAATATAGGAATATAGGAAGTGAATCTTCCTTATTATGCGTTTATTTGTTTATTTCTCTATGTAATGAAATGCTACAAACCCAAGATTACTTTTCACAAAACAAATATGAATAGCAAAGAACTTTAAACCTAATAAATATATTCCAGGGTGAAAATTGGATTTTTTTCGAACTTGCGAAATAACAATTAATACATAAGACGAACAAATGATTTTAGTTTGCAATTTCTGTATCACTCCCTCTTTGAATGCTTGCTTCAGAATTCTATTGTATATGTAATTCAATATTTTCTAGCACATAGCTAGGAAGGTAGTTGTTTGAAATAGAATCTACAAGATTTTATGCATTTTAAAGTTTAACATCTTCCGGATAACTGTATGCCTAATGCTTTTATATATAATATGTTCAAATAAAGCAAATACAAATAGTAGACTAGGTTTGTGTATTCTAAAAATTTGAGTTCCGTCAAAAACTGATATCATAAAACGTCACTGCAAGTATTGGAATATTAATAATTTAAATTCAAGTATAAATGATCAATGAAACAGGTCGTACACCACTCTGAAGATCCTTAATGAAGGTGAAAGAACTTGTACAACTTCTAAGTGGTTCATTTCCGTGTGTATGTCCAGATGAATATGTACTGGTAAGTGTATATTCCTTATTATTCGTCTATTTGCTTATTTCTCTATGTAATGAAATGCTACAAACCCAAGATTACTTTTCACAAAACAAATATAAATAGCAAAGAACTTCAAACTAATTAATATAATATATATTAATATATTATATTAATTAATATATATATATATATATATATATATATATATATATATATATATATATATATATATATATATATATATATATATATATATATATATATATATATATATATATATATATATATATATATATATATATATATATATATATATATATATATATATATATATATATATATATATATATATATATATATATATATATATATATATATATATATATATATATATAT
>CAXKVY010009894.1:0-17632 GCA_964058915.1 Tetropium fuscum
AGAATACACAAACCTAGTCTACTATTTGTATTTGCTTTATTTGAACATATTATATATAAAAGCATTAGGCATACAGTTATCCGGAAGATGTTAAACTTTAAAATGCATAAAATCTTGTAGATTCTATTTCAAACAACTACCTTCCTAGCTATGTGCTAGAAAATATTGAATTACATATACAATAGAATTCTGAAGCAAGCATTCAAAGAGGGAGTGATACAGAAATTGCAAACTAAAATCATTTGTTCGTCTTATGTATTAATTGTTATTTCGCAAGTTCGAAAAAAATCCAATTTTCACCCTGGAATATATTTATTAGGTTTAAAGTTCTTTGCTATTCATATTTGTTTTGTGAAAAGTAATCTTGGGTTTGTAGCATTTCATTACATAGAGAAATAAACAAATAAACGCATAATAAGGAAGATTCACTTCCTATATTCCTATATTCACCAGTCCTATATGTGCATGTCCAGATATAGGACTGGTAAGTGTATCTTACTTATTATTCGTCTATTTGCTTATTTCTCTATGTAACGAAATGCTACAAACCCAAGATTACTTTTACAAAATATAAATATATATATATATATATATATATATATATATATATATATATATATATATATATATATATATAATATATATATATATATATATATATATATATATATATATATATATATATATATATATATATATATATATATATATATATATATATATATATATATATAGTATTTTGAAATTTTCAAATATACAGGGTGTGAACCGAGGGAATAGAATTGAGTCATATATATTTTCAATTGCAACCAAACAGTGGTATTGCGTGAATTTAATTATTAATGAAACCCACCAGAATTCTTTATGACTACTGCAATATAAAAAATGCATTTTTTGTTTTCTTTTATTTTCTATCAGTATTTTAAATAAAAATAATCGATCCACTTAAAATATTGAGGAAGTTTGCTCATCAATAACTTTGTTCATTTAAGTCCGATTTGTTTTTTATCGTATGTAAACGGATAAGGAATCACATTTTAAGATTAGATTTGTCCATATTAAACACGGTAGCAAAAAAGTGCATTTTAATCTATATTTACAACAATCTATGAAGTGGGCAATCTGTTACATCCTGTAATTTCTTATTTTGTTGTCAAGCTATATGTATTCCTTACATTAACTTTTTTTTATTTTTAAAATAACTTTATTTTTGTAAAAGATACAAGAGTTTTAGAAAAACATAAAATTTAATAGAAAAATTTAGTAATAACAATAACTTCAGTAAAAACAAAATTCAGCAACACTGAACACAACGGAAACGACTTGAGAACAAACCAAAAAAATAACAAATGAAAAGAAAAAAACTTATCAACTTAGTACGACGTGTTTCCCCACGTGAACGAATGAAAATCTGCTACAATTCATGTATGCCCTCAATTGGGTTTTAAATGTAAGTCTGGTCGATTTGCTGCCATTCTTCAATTAGAACTTCACTAAGCTGCTGTCGAGATCGTACTTTCCTCTCAAGAATATCCCAAACTTGTTTAATTGCGTTTATGTTTGAACTTCGAGGATGCTAATTCATTACTATGCTGGGATTTCAACCTTGGCTAAATATTCATTAACAACTCTTCAAGCATGAGCGTAAAATCAGCGTAAAATCGTCTCCGATGAACGGCGCAAAAGGAACAACATATGGCTCTAAAACCTCTCTTATATATAGGTCGGCTGTCCGCTATTTACTAAGACCAAGTCCGACTGAGTTTTGAAATTCATTCACGCCACCCCATACCATTACCGAACCGCCTCCGTAATTGGAAGAAACGCTCACTAGTTCTTTCACCTCTGGTAATCTGAGAGAAAACCTTGACTCGTCGGAGGGTAGGATATTTCTTCATTGCCAGAATATTCGTAATTCCTAGCATACCTAGAGGCGCGTGAAAATTGAGTGACTCATAAGTGCTGAATGTGTCGCTAGTCGCCAGTGTTCACTTCCTAACATCCCTTTGAGCTAGCCGAAAAAAACGACTTCAGCCGGCTGAAAGCGAGCGGCTCCAGGTTGACTCGAACCTGGAACTATGCTCAGAACTCGTAATCAGCTTATGACCAGCTCAGCTCGCAAGTCTATACCCGCCTTATTAAAGCGTTCAACTCGATGGTTTCTCAATAACTCTAGACTTGTTGCAGATCTTTTAGCGCGCAGCCCAATATCAAAAACCGTTATTGTTCTACCGCTTGAACTTGCCTATACCTCCTCTAATTCGCTTTTCTAATTTGCACAGAAGTTGTTCCTCAAAATATTCGTTATAAAGCGATTATCTCGCAACAATTATTTTTTCTTGTGAATGCCACCAAACCCACGAAACCGTTTTATAGCTCTGCATCTTGAATCTCCCAACACTGGCTACATAATATGGTGACCTACCATCTTGTATACTGCAGTAAAGCAATCGCTCTCCGAGAATCGGATATATCTACAGTTTAAACAATTCATTGATATACACTCTCAAATATTTATTTAACAATTTGTAAATTGACAGGTCTATCATAGCTAGCTTTGCATAGTGTATTCCTTGACAAACTTAGTTACTACGATAAAAAAATTTTAATTGTAACGTTTCTTTAAAACGTTTGTATCTGTTAATACAAAAATAAAGTTATTGCAACAAGTAAAAAAGTAAAACTATAAGCTATATAAGGAATAGATGCAGCTTAATAACAAAATAAGAAATTGCAGTGTGTAACAGCTTGACCATCGATTATTTTAAAGTTAGATTAAAAAGAGTTTTTGTGTCACTTGGTACCTGGTGAAATGTAGACATATCCCTAATTTTATGAAAATTTCTAACTTATAGGATATTCCTTATTTACATACAAAATCGGAATTAAATTAACAAAGTTACTGATGAGCAAACTTCATTAATATTTTAAGTAGATCTACTATTTTGCCGGTGAGTGTATAATAAAATAAGTAATTCGACAGATTGAAACAATGTATAATAATTTCCGCCAATTTTGTATGTCCGCCACTTCATTTAACCCATATTTTGTCATGAGAATACTAATAACGAATACAAATTTTAAGTGCTATGATTTCTTGACAGGTGACGTAATGTATAAGTGAAAGCTCGTCTAACATTTGTCTTGCCTTTTAAAGCGGCAACAATTTTTTTTCTCGGGTACATTAACATTCAATGTTCAATAAAATATTAATGATGTACGGATATTGAAATAATGAAGTGGTCGAAGAAGGCGTAACGTCAGTTACCTGGTTGTGGTGTATCTTGTGTAATTTTTGCTCAATACTTTGCAAAGTGCTATTGGCCTTTTTCAATTAAAATAATTTCCAGTCACTTAGAGGAAGAATTTGCGAGATATTCACCTTGGCGATAATTAACTTTCTAATAAATCCGAATTCAGTCCGACAGATACATAAATGGATTTTATAGATTGGTATTCTATATGTACTCGGAGAAGTTGTAATATCGAGCGATTAGGCTTGATAAATCAATAATTTTAGTAGTAAGAATTGTTGGAAGCGAGACAGAATGATAATGCATTATATTATAACTGACTATTGTAGTCTTTGATATATTATAGTTTGCATTATTTTATGGTCGGTCAATGACCCATTTTAAGATGGCTATGTATGTACATAAATAAGTTACTTAGGGAGTTCCATTATACCTATTTGACACAGTTTTATTGAATTTCAATTATGTTTGACTGGTGTTGCCACAGAGCCTATGTTTAGTTTAAAGTAATTCGAAAACTTTCCGTTACATTCAAATTGTTTTAACTTGAACTAAACAGGAATTGATTGTAGATATGAAATTGTGACAAATGAATCCTAATTTCTCTTACATATTTGTATATGAATAAATTGTTTGTTTCTTCTAATTCTTTCATAACGGAGAAAGTAAATAAAAGTATTGTTTTACCCCAACTTTATAGGGCTGTAACAAAAAAATAATTATATGAAAGAATTCGTCTTTGGCTTCATTCTTTCACTTCATTCTTCTTTCACTTTTCATTTCGGGTCGGTCAAGTTGGCCCCCCAACTGTAGTAACCAAACCGAAATATACGTCATAATTTTGCATATATTTTGTACAATTTTGCACACCCTATCCCGAAATTTGCTGATAATTTATTTCTTAGGATCCTCAACCAATCAGAACATCCATTTTGATGAAGTTAACTTATATAATTTCGATAATACACGATTATACATTGAGTAGCTGTACCGATAAGAAATTATAATTCAAGTTCATTTCCATAGTAATCAATTTTAAATTTTTACTTTCCAGCGTAATTAAAAATAACGTAGGTAGTATACAGCGTGATCAGTTAATACTACGGAGCGGCTACATCTCAGCTGTCATTCATGTTGCCATATTAAGATATAAGTATATCTACAAATATGGCCAGAATAATCGATTTAATATTTTTGAATTTCGTCGCTGGAAGATTTGCTATGGTGTTTCAGTAAACCGATAATTTCTATAAATATCTTCGGTACAATGTAGGTCGTAAATATACTTTTTGGAAAATCTGTTCCATCCTTTATAAATTTTGTTTAAACCCTGTTTTTTCTAATTACCTTGGCAGTGGCAGTGTGAAGGAATTTTTAAAATGCTGTAACTTAAGTTTACGTTATTTGAATTTAGCAAACGATTGCTCATCATTAATCATCATCATTAAGGCTATTGGATCCGAATTATTATTTTTATAAAATAATTAATTTAAAGGACACCGCACGTTTTATATGTGAATTGGTGGCCGGTCAAATTTGACGAATGTTTGATATGCTGTAGTTCAATTGATTCTGAACAATAAGTTCCACTTGCAAAACTTCAAATTAAGGACAGTTTATCCGGTAGATGGCTCTAAATACTGGACCTACCCCTCAATACTGTATGTAATAAGTGTACTGCTGATATTGAAATGATAACTACTGGAAATGAATAACCAGAACATTTACCATTATTTAGTCAGAAGATTTATGAGCCAACTTCCGGGTTTGCCTTTAGTGACAAATCACACTTTTCGAATGCACTACACCCGTTTACTTTGTTTTAATACACCTATAATAGGTATAAATAGTTTCATTAAAATTAACTATTTTTAGTAAACACATCTTAATCTTGGTACAAAACAAAAGTTAAGTTAATTTTTCAAGAGATGTGAATTTGCAATTGTGTCTAGTTACTGAAAACTTGTGAGACCATTAAGTAAAATAGCTTATTTTTCTTTATTTATTATTATATATATTATGATTATTAGTAATTTTTCAATAGTAGAGCAATAATAAGAAAATTAAAATAAGCAGTTATGTAATTTTTGTAAAAAATAATAAGGTAAATCGAGGAGTTGACGCATTAGATGAGATGACGCAGTCATCATTCCTGCAAAAATAATGCTCACATGGTAAATGTGACAGCACTCAACCGCAGCACCGTACTGCTTTGCACTATCAAATATTTACACATGTTAGCAGTTTGTTTTCAAGTGTTGTAATGGGTGTCTTTAGACAAATTTATTCCGGTGATAACTGAAAATTTTTGCAACATCTACAGTCAGATAGCATACAGGTATGTTACAGCGTATTTTTATCATGTACTTAAGCTTTTTATTGTTGCTAACTAATATTTAAGTATGTATAACCTCAATTTAACACGTTTCTGCCGAACTTCGTTATAATTTGGTGCGCCTTTTTTCCTTATACAGTGTTGAGCCCGCACTGATGGATAAGGCATTTAAAAATATATTTTGCCTGAATTACTATTTATAGTGATTTTTCACAGACATGCCGACAGAATAGTGGAGGTGAATGGACAGAACAGTTATCTGCAGCAATAAGTGCTAACGACAGGGGAGACATGGTTATCCGCCAAGCAGGTCGTGAATTTAGTGTTCCCGAAGGTACTTTGGAACGTCGAACGAAAAACAGGGACCTTCAAACTAAAAACCTTGCACCTCCATCAGTTCTAGGAGTTCAAAACGAAGCCAAAATAGTAGTTCATATCAAAAAGCTGCAGCAGAATGGATTTGCACCTACACGGTCTTTTGTGCGTTCTATGGCTTTTGAGTTAGCACAAAAATTAAATTTATCACATAACTTCAATAGGGAATCTCGTAAGGTTGGCTATCCATGGCTTGATTCTTTTCTAAGAAGAAATAAGGTACTGACAATAAAAAATCTGGAAGAAACTATTCCAGATTTTCGTTGGCTATGACAAAAGAGAATATTTGCTCATATTTTTCTCTTCTTGAACGTACCTTGAATGAAAACGGGTTAATGAATGAGCCCAGACGAATTTTTAATATCGACAAAACAGGTTTACAATTAAACAACCGCCCGAACATGTTATAGCTGCTAAAGGGTCGAAAAATGTCGTGCAGTTACGTCTGCTGAAAAAGGAGAAACTATTTCGGTTATTATATGTGGCAGTGCTGAAGGGTCCCCCAACATACGTTTTCAAAGGGAAAAATAAAAAACCTGAATTTCAAGATGGAATGCCGCCAGTATCCATAGTTTATATGTCGGAGAAATCTGCATATGTTAATAATGAGATCTTCTTTAACTGGCTGAACCAATTTGTGCCTCGGAAACCAACAGGAAAAGTGTTGTTTACTGCTATATGGATACTCTTCCCATTGTAGTAATGTGGAAATGCTCGAATATGCAGCTGAAAATAAAATTATATTATTTTGTTTGCCGAGTCATAGTACTCAGTTTTTGCAGCCTATTGACGGAGGGTTTTGAATAGCCTAAAAAGGCTATTCAAAACGTTTCATTATGATGCTTGCAATTTGCGAGACTCATTAACAGACTTCAATTTGGACAATTACTTGCCTCGGCATGGGGAAAGTCCGCTACACTTAAAATGCTGCCCTCAATCAAAGCAACGGGCATAATCCCGTTTGATCCTTCGATTATTCCGGATTATGAAAAACCACAGACACAATCGCGTCATCCTCCGCATAATATATTTCCTACAAAAAACGCTTCAAGTGAAATCACGACGAGGAGTAGGTCAATTTCACCACAGCCGGGTTGTTCAAATTAGTGTGAAGAAGAGCCTACCCCTAGTAAGATGCTGGACCAAATATCTCCAGTGCCAATTACACGTGCTGTAGGAACCGTAAGAAAACGTAGCAAACAACTAGCGTCTGTTTTATAACAAGCAACGAGGATATCAAAGAAAAAAACAAAAATTAGAAGCAAAAGGAAAAAAGGTCAAAAATTTAAAATGTGTTGAAATGAAATCAAGAACTTAAAAAAAATGAAAAGAAAAAAATGCGTTTCCGATTCTTAAATGAAGATGATGAACTTGCAATCGTTTATAACGATTCTTCAAGTTGTGAAGATGAATCAAACATTTGTGTAGAATTTTAAGAAGAATACAGTCAAACTAAAAAGAACGAAGACTGGATAAAGTGCTTGAAGTGCAAACGGTGGTTGCACGAAGGCTACACCAAGTTTTTCGATGTTTGTGATTTGTGTGGGAAAATTCAGCGAAGAAACCTATTTAGGTAGTATAGGATGGTTTTATTTGTGGATATTGTTTTGTTTTGAGTATTATTTAATTGGTTCTGTTTTGCTGCAGGTTTGTTAACAGTAATATACCTAGTTCATTAAAATTCTTCAAAATAGACTGAGTCTTTATAGTATGAGTTCATGCTGTAAAAATAAATACGCCATCTCACCACTGCGTCATCTCTACTATACACATAAGTTGAGATAAGCTGAATCTGTTTCTTTTATTTTTATTATTATACCTGTTCTGTGTTGATTTTAAAAAATGTGCGTCATCTCTCCTCGATGACGCACCCTAATGTTTACCCTAATGTTTGATGTATTCATTAAACTTAATTATTTTTTGGCAAAAATGACATAGCTGATTATTTTTATTATTATTGCTCTACTGTTGGACAACGATTTAGAATAAGTATAAGTTTTGTACAACTATAAGTAACTGATTTAAACAGTCCAGTCACTAAACGTCAACAACATACATTGCGTCACGATCTCCAGATAATTATTTAATTTACGAGCTAATTATTTAGTTTTCATTGAATTAGACACCATTGCAATTTCATATCTTGAAAAATAAAATTAACTCTTGTTTTGTAGCAATATTAAGTACCCGGTATCAAGCTAGTATCAATGTTTTATCAAGCAATGCACGTGCTGACTAAAACATAGTGAATTTTAATAATACTATTTATATTATAGGTGTATTAAACCAAAGTAAACAGGTGTAGTGCATTCAAAAAGCATGATTTGACGTCTCTTCCGGCAAAATCGGAAGTTGAGGCACATGTATCTTAGACTATATGATGGTAAATATTCTGGTTATTCGTTTCTAGCAGTTATCATTTTAATACCTACAGTACGCTTTGAGAAATCATTGATACAGTATCGAGGGGTACGTATCGGAAAAACGGTTCATAATTTGAAGTTTTACCAAAGGAACTTATTATTCACAATCAGTTGAACTACAACATCAAAAAATCATCAAATTTAACCGGCCACCAATTAGGATCGGCGACGTTATTCAAACAAATGTCATATTCGGCCCGTTTTCTGAAAAAAATTAAATGCAACTCTAGTTTATGGAAATCGGAGGTCCGGAGGATATCTCTTTCAGTTTTAAAATTGTGATAAAAATAGTAGAGGTGTCTCAGAGGGAACTCCTTTTTAATTATAATTCCAATACTAGAATTCATATTTTAAATGTTTTTTAATTCACAAAAAATTCATGTTCTAGAGACGATTATAACTGAAGAAATACTTCTTACGCCTCTGGACAACAAATAATTTGCAATACATGTTTCCTTATGCTCATCTTAATGCACAAAACAACGGTGATAAAATCGAGAAAAGCTATTGCACCTTAATACTCGTGTGGCTTACTTGCATCGTAAGCCACACACGCATTCCGGTTGCAGTAAAGATCAAGTAATAAAATAAATTTATACTCACCCTAAAAATATACAATTGGTTAAAATAGATAACCAATGGGAAACGACCAGGTGTGACCCAATTTCGCTCTCTAATTTGTTATTGTTAGAAGGGGTGATGCAAAAATAAAGGAAAATAGAAATCCATAGAGAATATAAAGCCGGTATTCAATTATTAGGATAAAAGGTTTTGGTGAGCTGCAACGGGGACACAGTACCAAGTACCTACGTTATACACCCTTCAGCTAACCACCCCTAACATAGTTAAAATAATTTTCCACAGCTATGATTTTTCTACTTCTGCTGTTTTTTGTGGCTAAACATTGTTTCTGCACTTGTCGCTTCCCACCAAAACGCACTTTACTTGATATAGCTTGAACAACCAGTAGTCCCTCCAAGACCATAAACATAAGCATTAGGCATAAACAGTTTAACTATAAATATAATGTTTCTGCATTCCTAATATATCATTGTTAAAGTTCAAACTCCAAGAGGTAGTCAACAGCTCCTATTCAGGTAGTCTTGTCAGTGAGGACATACAACCTTTAATAATTATAAACTTTTTCAAATTTTGAGTAATGTTTGAGTAAGTTATAAAAACAGTTAAACTTATTTTGCTACTGTTTGCAAACTCCGGAACGTTATTAAAATTGCAAAAAGTCAACAACATAAGTATACATTTTTCCAACATTTTATAAAATTTGTTTATCTTATATGCTTTTTGAATTTTACTATCTTTTTTGCAAAAAGATTTTAGTATAATGTTATATTTTCACAATAAAGTAACGAATGAATATGATTACTAAAATTTTCGTATATCGTGATTAGCCATGGAAAACAAACCGAACAGAGCACTTGGCATATTTTAAACCATGCATCTCAAAGTAGACCTGCGAAATTACTAGGTATGGGCCGTAGTCAATTGCATGGATTAGATTTCAAGCAAATGATTCCTCAACTTATGTGTATGGTGATGGTAGACAAAGACCCAGTAAACTTGCAACAGATAGGTTTTTAGTCCGGCGGGCTCTTCGTGATAACTCGACGATAGTGCAAAGACAACTTGGAAATCAACGAACTTATGTATTTCCTATCAAACTATACGCAACATACTCCGTGAGGCGAATTTAGCTAGTACACGGTCGGTGACCCCAGATGGACAGCTGAAGACAGGAGATGGACAGCGGCTGATAGACAGGCCAAATTATGATGTGCCCTAAATAATAATTAAAACTGGTGTTTCAATGAACGTAGCCACTTTTTTCTGATGGAACACATTTTTGCCGGATTCCTGATGACGACGTGTAAAAGTTTGTAGAAGGCGAGGTAAATGGTTTGTAGATTCTGCCATATATACCGTATGGTGGTGCATCTCTTATGGTTTGGCAATTCTTCCGATTTTCGGAAGGAATTGGTTATTCTTGACGAAAATATGAATCTAAATGTTTATTTACAGCAAATCTGTTCTAAAAGTTATTTAATTTACTGGTGGAAGAACTACTTTCAAATCAATGTCATTAAAAGTTCTAGTTAGACCACAAGTAAACTATATATTTAATTAGTGCTTTTTCTTTCTCAAACATCTTATTGAGCAGAAAACTTCATACTTAAGCGATAAATGAGAAAATTAAGACTCACATTTTGTGTTATGCACAATGATAAGAGTCATTACGGTATATCTGTCAGTGCTGGTAACTTTTCTCTATAAGTCAAATCATAAACATATTGTCTCTATTTCTAATTACTTACACATCTAAAAAATGGTCCATCTCTGTAAAAAAAATCATTTTCATATTTAAATTTCTTAGTTCACTACACTAAAAGTTATGTGAACCAGAATTACGTATTTCGATTTTCTGCATAAGATATATATTCCGGTTACTCTACAAGAGAGTATCTTACCGGATGAGCAAATTAATATTTTTTTCAGAAGATATATTTTAACTTCTAAGATAGTTTTAACTTCTAAATCTATAAGTTTCTACATTATAGTGCCCCTAAGGTTGTACGGTCAGTTAATTCTGATCTGTAGTAATATTTTTAAGGACTGTATATTCCAAGTATGTACATATATGTAGTTATATTTAAACCTTAAGGTATGATATATAATCCTTAAATAGCATAATTTACTTTGGTATAGTATAATTGGGTGTATTCTATAAATCTAGAAGATGACAAGAATAGATCTACATGTTTCCAAAAACTTAATTTTTTTGGGTCTTAGAACGTCAAAAAATGTAAACGACATTACAATTAAACAAAGATAACGTTTACAGTAACCAAGTATATTCAAATAGCAAAATATAACAGATAACTTAAATACTTTCATTCATCCTACATTCATCCAACCTTCATCTTAGAATGTCAAAAAATGTAAACGACATTACAATTAAACAAAGATAACGTTTACAGTAACCAAGTATATTCAAATAGCAAAATATAACAGATAACTTAAATACTTTCATTTCGTAAACTCAACAATTTATTTCAGCAAAGGTCACCGGTCAAGGAGTTCGCCTTTTCCGTATCTAAACAATTTTCTAAATGCCATTTACACTTGACGTTGAAAGCTTATTTTTAGCATAAAACGTAAGGAGCACGTTCCGAACAGACACCAAGACAAAGAGTTCTACGGAAGAATAACCATTCCGCCTACACAATAGGTATACCAATAATAATAGTGTAACGAAGATCAAGAAACAGCAGTGAAAGTTACAAGTTCAACTAGGCCTGTCCTGACTAGAAACCGTACGGTAAACCTCAACGTCTGGGGACAGGCGATTGGTAGAAGCATTAAGCATTAGTGAAACGAGTGAAAGTACTGATGTTCATAGTTGTGACCGGATCGCATCGTGATGTAAAAGCTTAGGAGAGTTATTTATTAATTCCTGTGTATACAGGGTTTTTCGAGACATCGTAGCGATCAATAGCGACATCAATATTTCCATATTTCCCTTCAATCACCACAACCATCTGAAAGTTGAAATCGCAAAGTCTAGGAAATCATGAATTTGAAAAGTATTGTCTGAGATAAACAAATATACATTATCCTGTTACTTTTTTATTTGTCCCGAAATCGAGCAATACTACTGTCATATAATAAAAATGTTGTAGTCTACTTCAATTTTTAGACGCGATAGGTTTTTTAATTTCTCAGATAAACTCCATATAGGTATTGCAAATATTTATTTTCTATGTTTTACAGTAGATATGTATTAAAAGGTTGTATCACTATGATAGAATACTAAAAACAAGAAGAAATATGTCGATGGTTTCCGTTTCCGACATAATTCCATTTGCCACACCTTAGGGTGTGGCAGGAAACAAGAAAATACAGAATTAATACTTTTTGGCGTCAATATCAGCAAGTGGGTGAGGTTAGTGCCCTAGAAAAATGATGAGACGTGAATGTATTCTGCTATGTATCCTGCCATGTATTCCATCTACGGCGCCTGCGCGCGCCGCCCACGAAAAAATTTAATTACAGAAATCGAAAGCTTGCTGTAATTAAGAAAGGCAATTATGTCATTGGTAGAGGCATTTAAAAGAAGGAATGCTAATTATGTTAGTAAAAGAGAGGCAGAAGAAAATAAATTCTTTGCAGAAATAAGACATTTTTTATTTTAAAATCATTTATTAGATATTTACATATGCCTAAATGAAAACGTTTTGAAAATGAAATGTTTTGTGTAAACCACTTCATGTTCTTTGAAATTAGAAGCCTCGTAGTTCAAATGCACTTTTAACTCGAAAAGTTATTAAATGTTGTATTACCTAGGTCCCGGTTTGTATGATAGGAACTGTTACCATGAGTTTCCGGGTATGTATGACCCCACACTTCATTGCCATAAGATCAATGGTTGTAAAATAGCCACATTTTTTACTAAATTTTATACTGAAGATTTTATTGCATATAGAACAAATCACCGGCACTTTGAGTTTCAAAAACAATCAAAACGTCAATATGTAGTGAGAAGAGATACCGTATATATGTATTCAGATTTAGGTTAAGAGTTTAGTTCAAGCATAGTTAGTAGGTGGAATAACGACAGGAATTATTAACATGAGAAATGGAGGGCTTTTTACATTTTTTTATATTATTCGGAAACAATTCTAGTTAGAATTTTATTAAGGGTACAGTGTTCGGAACAACTGATATAATGTGGTATAATTACAAAAAAAATAATTTTCGAAAAATGGGGATTAGAAATGTTTACACTTTTTCGTATTTTTCGGAAACTATGCAAGTTAGGATATTTTTCTAATGTATTCGATACAACTAGTACAATATAGTAGGAAAACAATTTAAAAAACGTAAAACGTAAAACTTCCTGTACAGTGTGAATGCATTTGCATTGTAAATGCTGTGTCCTCTAATAATATTTGTATACTAAAAATAAATAATATTCTCGCGAAACGTAATTTTTACGGATTTTATAATTACATATGCAATTCTTGACCTTCATTATAAGCCCGTTTGACTTTGCAATTTAAAATTTCTCCTGCGGCGCCATCTGGAAGTCTTCTGGCCCGCGGAGCATTTATAAAATTTTTAATCTGGCTCTATTTAAATATAGGTTGCCCACCCTTGACTTATACTATTACAGTTTTTTCCTAATGCGTACCTTGTACAAATATATTCACATATCCTAACCTTATCCTAATTAATGTTAATAACATCCTTATCTCATCAAGTCATGGTTGCATACTTTGCTTTGTATTAAATATCCGAATCTGCGAATATAGATATAGATATAGAAATCTGCGAACATAGATATAGAATATTTCAGATTTCACAATTTATCGCTAGTTGTATTGTTCGAATTTTTAAAATACAAAAAATGCAATGAAATATAAAATAAATAAAAATATAATTTTAAATGGAAAGAAAAATGAGTTGCTAAGCCCGGCGACTTTCCTAATAACCCTAGTGTAGTAAGCTACTAAAAAGCTACTAATTAATTTTGGTACACAATTGTTTTAAAAAATTTAAAACTTCTAATCTATAAAAATCTATGATCTTCATCATCGTAGAACAATGTGTATTTTATTTTAGCGGTTTAATCGTAGCAGGATCTTAGCAGAATAATATCCCCCCCCATTACCATACAACTACATTGTAATAGCTTTCTCAAATTTCACTCTCTTTATCCACTAGAACTTAGCTCATCTGTATGTTAAAATAGTTACCATTTTATAACAATCCAGTCTCGTTAAATTTCGCTATTTAAGGTATTTTTTTCAAACGGACATTTCACTTTTTAAGGTCACAGATCTTCGTAATAAAAGTAGTTAGCTCCATGTTTATACAGTTATGAGATATTCTTGCACCGCACATTTAATTCCATCTAAACGTGAATGCAGGTGTAAGGTTCAATTAGATAATATAATCAATCAAAATCCTACAATGTATTTGAAAAATTAACTGATTGAATGTTTGATAAAATGTCTTAATTTATTGTTATGTAGGTACATGCTACTATTTGCAGCTTGTTTTGCACGAGAAATGTATAATAAAGACAGTGGCGGCTTTTAAGGTTAGGCAGGGTAGGCCGGGTCTAGCCAATAATTTTAGTAACTGTAAATTAAAAAATAAATATCTAGATGTATTATAATTCATTCAATATAATTATATTGACATATAATAATGCCCGCGAAAAGCATATTTTAAATTGTCACAGAAACAGAAAGCACCGAGTCGTCTTAATAGGCCCAAATCTAAGCGGCCGACCCCGTTCACATATTATAAGAGCTCCATATACACAGCGCAAGCCGACCGAACGTAGGTATGTTTTTATATAGCAATCGATGTACGGTGGGCTTTTAGGCCCGGGTCGCCCTGGCCGACTGGTTGTTCTCTGTCCGATGACAGATCCGAGTCTGTACCGATGGCCACATGTAGTTCTAGTAACATTAACAGTGAGTATATGGTAAGAAATATTTAGATATTAATTTAATTTATTTATTTATTTATTTATTTCCCAACATATTTCTCCAATTACCGGACAACATAATTACACTAACAGTTTAACAACTTACTTAGTTACCTACTAGTAACTAACAGAGAATATTAAAAAATGCCGGAAACAGAAAACAGGTCAATACATAGCTTCAGTTTAGTTATAGTTTCAATACGTAGTTTCACTAGGTAATCAGCAGCGCAGGTCAGGAATTTTGGAAATAATTATTTTAAAATTGATTTCAAAATAAAGGTATAGGTGTTGAAATCTAAATTATTTGTTTATACGGACTATGGAGAGATATTTAGAAATTTCATTAGTTAGCCATGAATGTACTAAATTCGTCTTGTATTTGTATAATACAAGAAGCACCCTTCTCTCGTCGCAATATCGCTCTTGTTCAGAAATTATTTCAAAGGGCTGGCCTTTACCAAAAATAAATATTTTGTCAACGGATAAGAAACACGATCAAGTGCTGCATGGTAGTATTTTTAAAAATAAATTATTTTGTTGGCGATGTCTACTTTTGTCTAATTTCAGGCAGAATGTTTGGGTTTGTCAGGGATATTTTGATTTTTTGAAATTGATCAACGAGCGTCAAAAAAGATATCATTCACAAAATGTCATTATAATATCCAAGTTAAAAGAAAACCGGTAATACAATACAAATTTTCATAAATAATGGACTACCTCTTGGAAATTTAACTTTGCATATAAGGCATTTGATCTTGAGCTAAAGAAAATTGCCTGCGGCGCATTTTATTGATTTTGGGCCCACTGTGTACACTGGGTACACTGTGGGTACCCGACTAAAATTACCACGAGCCGCTACTGAATAAAGATGACACTAATCCATTATTATGTAACATAAATCACGTCTGGCAAATAGTTTCTCACAAGTCGTCTCTTAAGAGGGAAAGTAAGTACGCTACGAACTAAAATGCAAGATAATGTGGTAATTTGAGGAAGCTACACTGTCTGCATATCAAAAGTAAATAGAAAGAAGACGGCCTACATATATGCTCTAAACGCCGCGAGAGTTTATATTATATGAAATTGTTTATATTATATGAAATCATAATTTTAATCACTATTGTTATAATTTCATAAAAATGGAATGCAGTTTTGATGATGATAATATTACTAATAACTATATAACATAAATAGATATAGAGACTAACCAAACAAAAGTTTGTGCATGCTCAACTATAACTACTTACATGCATATTATACAGGGCCACTGAACTAATTACCCCAGATTTTTGACATTTTGTGTCAAACGACGATTTTGATGTTATAGTTCTTTACCAAGTTTTATTTATCACATTTAAAGCGAATAACATAGTCCAGGGGATATCGTTAATGGAGAAGAGGCACAATTTAAAACTGTAGAAAAATGTATACAGCAGCAAAGAAGAATTGAAGATATAAAATGTGATACACAGTTTGCGGTACAAAATGTTATAGACAAACTGCATTTGTTAAACAAATGCAATGAGAGATTTGCAATGGGGAAAAGGTCGGATATTTAACTGCAGCAGAAATATTGATTCAGACATACATCAAAAAATGGACAGGAGATTGGAGCAGAACGAGACAGGAAGACAAAATAGTCAAAATAGTGTACAGAAAACTTATAATGGACGGTAAAGTATAGGACTGGGATGAAAAACCCCCTCCTTTGCTATGTCCAAAGTGACCAAGAAAGTGATTTGGATTGGGCTTTCTAGTTACATTTATTTTAAATTCTATAGTAATTGATTTTGAGGTCACCCAGAAGTAACAGAAACTATAACATACATTTTAAAATAGAGGAAGAACATATTTCACCAACAGCAGCGCTTGATTTTTTTTCGTACTCATGATATTTTAAAACAAAGATATTTTATAATCTGGAAATCAATGTTACCTTAAAATTGTCCAAGATTTATAACGCTGTAAAACTCTCAAAATAATATGAATCTGTACCAGGTTATTAGCGTTTCAAGGGAAATTTTACTGGCTTTCATCCCACCTGTTTAATTTTAAGATAAAATTAGAAAAAAATGCTTATCAGGGTTTCCAATAGATGCCTTTTTTTAATTCAAAATTTATCTTATACACAGCTTAGTAAAATTCGTCGTCTTATGTGTCCCTTTTAGAGTTTTGTTCCTATCTTTTTAAGAGAAATATATAAAAAGGTATTAGTAAAATGTTACATTTCCACAATAAAGAAAGAAAAAATCTCAATATTTTATAATTATAAGAACTCACATTAAACATTAAAACTTAACCATTATTAGTATTTTGTTGCGCCACATCTGGATGTCATCACTTCTCTGCAATGCCTCTGCAAAGCATGCCACAACGCTCTGAACCGAATTATTTATTATCTCGTTTGGAATTTGAGTCTACTCTTCTACAAGGGCTTCTTAAGTTCTTGCAATATATCAGGTTAATGTTTTCGAATATTCGTCTCTGTATAATATCCCAAATTTGCTCTATGGATTTAAATCTGATGATAATGCAGGCCACCACATGCAGTTTATACCGTTTTGGTCAAAAGACTCGTTTACAATACGTGATCTGTATGGCCTGGCACTATAAAACCACAATAACATTGACCTTAAGATTTGTTGTAAATAAACATTTCCATTCATGTTTTCGCCAGGAATAACCATTTCCGTCCGGCAGATATGCCAGCCCCTAACCATAGCATCACCAT
>CAXKVY010009895.1:0-15364 GCA_964058915.1 Tetropium fuscum
GGTACGTCGTTCCGTTATATTTATCGAACATATGGATTTCTCTAATCACAAATTGAGTGAAAATGTTTTTCACAAACCACGTCTGTCGGCGTTAATTTCCTATCTTTCCGGGTAATTTTACTTTTACCACCTCTTAAGTTGCTACTGCTAACACCAATATTAACAATGACTTATCAAATTTTTTACCTATCTTCATCTAAAAACCATATATTAAAAATTAATCCACAAAAATCTATCAGTATACTCTTGGGACTGAAAACAGAAGAGAAACAGAAAGATCTATTTGAAAACATTCAGTTAAATATTGATAATAATGTTAAGGATATTAAGGATTAAAAATGATTTACTCACATAGACCCTACTTAAATAAAAATATTAAAACAATGTTATGCGACTCCCTTATACTCTCAAAACTTATGTGATAATATATATGGACCATGTTTGGACAGTATTGACATCAGGTGTATCAAAAAATTTCAAAACTCAGGCTTAGAACTAATATTTTTGGCATCCGATGCAGACATAGAGAATCTCACAAAAATTAAAACATGTCAAATGACTAAATATACTGAGAGAAAAAAAATTAACCATTATACAAAAATTGTATGACTTCAATATAATTTGTGTATACTATTTGGGACAAACCAACCCATACATTGCTAGTATGCGACACGTTTTTCTGAAATTGGGGTTGATAGTTGCATTGTCATTATATAAATAGTTTGCATTGCTATTATACAAGTGGTTATATTATCTTTATGCAAGTAGTTGTTCTACCCTTATTTTACTAGTTATATATTGCCGTGTAACTGTTTGTATTGCCATTATACAAGTGGTTATATTATCATTGTACAAGTAGTTGTTCTACCATTATTTTACCAGTTGTATTACCACTTCTTAACTGTCTGTATTGCCATTATACAAGCGAATATATTGCTAGTATACAAAATGCTATATTGCCTTTATTTAAATAATCGTATTGCAATTATACAGGTAACTGTATTATTATTATACACTTACTGTAATGCCATTATACATGTCAAGGGTAATAAAAACAAAAATTACTGTAATGGTTATATATTTTCAATAGAAATTTAACAACAAAGAGATCGATTTCTATACCTACATACTTATAATTATTAGTTATATTAAACAAAATAATTTTACCCACCCAACAATTTATTTTACAACCAAAAATGAAAGGTCTGGGATTTACGAAATTAGTTGTAATGATTGTGATCGAAAATATGTTGGACAAACGAGGCGATCAATTAACACCAGATTTAAAGAGCATATGGCTCATCTAAAATATGGAAGAACAGATAAGTCTAGTGTTGCAAAACATGCTTTTGACAACAATCATAGAATAGATATTAGTAATTTAAGATTAGTTAGAAATGTGACCAATAATAGACAGTTGGATGCATTTGAGAGCATAGAAATTGTAAAATGTAATAGTAGTATGAATAGCGCCAAGGGACCAACACCGTATTGTCCGCTTTTTGCTTTGCTTAGCAACCGATGATTGAACCGTGATTAGTCACGCGTAAATTTCACAGTGATATCATACCGTAGCCCGCTTTACGCGTTGCTTAGTAACCGATCATTGAAGCGTGATTAGTCACGCGTAAATTTCACGGTGATATCATTAGTGACGTCACCATGAAACTAGTATAAATATGGTAGATTTTGTAGTTTAAGATTAGTTTTAATCGTCTCCGGATGATGCCAACTTGGTTGGCGAAACGCGCGTCGAGCGAAGTGAAAGTGTTTTGGTGTTTGTGGAAACTACTCCGAGTGTTACAGTTACATCAAAGGTTCCAGCCCTATCCAGTAACCAATTTGCTATCATGTCCTGATGAGTTTCAATATTTTACAGTTTCCAACATTGCATCAATAGAAATGACGTTCATCACTAATAAACGTGTAAATTAATCATAATTTTAATGTGCATTAGGTGGATATTGCTGTTTAATTTCAATGTAGAAATAAAAAATGTTTCTCATAAACAATAGAAAATAAGGTTTCCCAAAATGGACCCCCTCCCCCAGTATCAAAGATGGCCGTTTTAAAAATTACATTTAATTTTTTGCAATAAATCGATATTTTAACACATGAACATTATTATTAAATAAGGTTATGTTAAAAGAAAAATGCATTTTTGTATTTGCAATTCAAAACGTTCAGTATTGACTATACAACTCGAAAGTAGAATAAGTAGATAAACAGGTTACGTATTTCTATAATACAAGAAGGTAATTTGTGATTACACAAATTTGTTTGGCAGTTAATCAATGCGATGCCAATTCACCTATTGTATTGGATTATGTTTAATGAATATACAATTCTTGTATAGCATTTTACACTTGCATTATAGCAAGTAAGAAAATGATTATTAATTATAAAACTTAATGTAGAAAAACGGATTGCATTATTGTAATACAAGAAGGCAATTTGTGTACATACAAAATTGTATATTCGTTAATCAACACTGGCCAAAACAACTGTTGTACTGGCGGATTTGTCTCAGTGTATGTACAACCGACGGATACATCATACGACCTGCTTCTTTTATAAAATCTTAAAGTTTAAGTCACCCCTTTATCTGCGTAATAAAATTGTTTACCGGACCCACGTTCACAATTTGAATATTCGAAGAAAACATATTATAACAATCCCTGATCATCATCAAGAAATATTTAAATGCTCATTTTCTTATAATAACTATGTCCTAAAAGTTTTGGCACAAAATGAAATGACTTAATAAATTAAAAATTGAAATAATATCAAGTTGCATTTGGAAATAAAACATTGTTTACTTTGTTGACTTTAAGATGCCAGATAGTTTTTTCGAATGTGTTGCTTTACAATGTCGTATAAATTACAACTCCGAAAAAGTATCTATAACTTGGTTGGGCGAGTGCCCAATGCTGAAATATTCCGAATCTTGGAGAACGAAAATATTTCACGTTCACGATTTATCATACAATAACAGAGTGCGAGCAGGGAAAATCCTGTCTAAACCTCCCAAAAAGTGGAAGACCACTGGTATTTACAGCAGAGAGGGCAGGGAGGTTGGTATAAGAGCGAAAAAACAGGTCGGGATGTCAGTGAAGAGACTGACTGACTCGTCAATACGGTACCTCAGAGAGTATGGTATCGTTGGAATTGAAGAGGAATGGTCAAAAATACCTAAAAAGACTACAAATACACCTAAGGCCAGTTGGTAGGTATATCATGATCATGATCGTCGACTGAGGCGGGTGCATTTTGCGAATGAAAAACTCATTATCTTAGGTATGAAAAGTATTCACTTTGAGCAACTCTGAAGTAAAAGGAAATTATGGGTTTTATACGGACAACGTAGAGGAGTGCCCTGACAATATTAGGTACAAACATAAAGCAACATTCGCTGATAAAATCCTAGGCTGGTGCGCAATTTCTTTTGTGGGAAGAATAAGGGGCGAAGCTTTGAAGAGTCCAGACTATATTAATAATTGCATCTCCAAATTGCTCAAATCAGCAACGTACATCATGCTGAAGACAATACTATGTTTGGGCCAGACTTGGCATCGTGCCACTACTCTAGAAATATCCAAAACTGACTTCGACAACACCACATACCTTTTGTTCCTTAAAACGATAATCCTCCGAACTTACCTCAGTGTCGCCCAATCGAGGATTTTTGGGCTTTACTGTCACGGAAGATTTATCATGGAGGGTGGGAAGCCCCAAATGAGGAACAATTAAGACGGCGAATTTACGAAAAACTAAGAGAAGCTGATTTGGTGTCCATCCAGCACCTGCTGAGAGACATCCGCAGAAAATTGGGTCTGGTCGAGGAGCACGGATCCATTCACTTAGTTTAAGAGCGTAGTTTAAGCATTGAGTTCTAGTTTATGCCAAATAATAAGTGTTTGAATAAATTTGTTTGTTAAGAAAAACTCCAGATAAGTATTTTGTGCTACGACTTTTAGGACATACGTTCTAGCTTCTTACATCAATAAATTTAAAATGACTGACTTCGCTCCCTCATGTATTTCATTTAAAATAAAATTAAAAAAGTCCTCATTGAGTCATCAGCAGCAGTATCTCTAGTACTGCTGCTGATCTAGTACAGCAGTTTTTTTTTCTTCTATCCCTTTCTGTCTCTACTAAACCCTCTATATTTCACTTTATTAAACAATTAGATTCTATTCAATTTAGGCCTCATGTAGGCCTTTGTAGGCCTCATCAGCAGCTGGTATTCTATCAGTAAGCTGCAAAAGGGCCTATCATTTTTAGAAAATTTTTTATCATGGATTTTGTAAAATTGTATATATAGAAATATAAAAATATAAAAATATAAAAATTAATAATTTAGGCGCAACAGGCAGATATTTTGAAACACAAATCTTGGTGCCTTTATCTAATAATACTTGTATCTAATATTGGCATAATATTATTTAACCTGGTCACCGACATCTGCAAATTTCCGGTTTCTTGCAAAACTTTGACAATTATTTGGATGAATCTCTATTTTTTTACGATCAACCACTGGGCTGATATGCCACAGAAGATTTAGCTTGAAAATGCCTCCTAAATGCTGATACCTACTTAATTCTATATTTGGAATGAATGGATGTATGTGCTAAAGCGGGGTACAGTTGTTGATTTATTGTTATCTTATAAAAAATCGCAGAATGTTTTGGCCATAGGAGTTCACCAAACACGCGAGTACGTCCTAAGTATGACACAGAAAGAATACCTAAGTCGGTTTGAAAATTGATATGCTGAAAATGGTTTACGCAAGGTCAATGATCATATAAGTACGATCAATAACTTATTTTCATTTTGTTTATTTGGCATATTTTTTATTTGTTTTTAATAAATAATCCAGATGTAAACCCGGATCCTATATAACCATATGAGTGATTAGAATAACCTCAATGGTTTGCGAGCTAATGTACTACAACGACATTGTTTACACTCAGACCTACATGTTTTCATGTATTCCACATAAGTAAATTATAAATGAAATCACAGTAATGTAACTTAGATCAAATCTAACACCCAACTAGGGAAGTGTTAAATTATATCCTAATTCATGCATACGAGAATGAATCCACGTTAAAAGACCTACATATTTATACTGTACAATGTATTACAGTAATGTACCTGTTAAAAAACATATGTAAAAACCCGATTTCAGTTAAAATCCGAACTTCTTAGGAAAAACTATTTTTAACTATCCCCTTCAGTCAATTCTAATTTTGACTATAAATATAGGTAAAACATAGGTATAATATAGGTAAAACTAGAATTGTCTGAAAATCACAGTTAAAACTAAAAATTCCAAATGTGTTTAATTTAAAGCAGCTTTTACTAGCTAAAATTAGTTTTTACTAAGGCACATTTACTAAGGCAAAAGACGCCTTAGCACATCTCGAACAGCACGTTTGTCTTTGAATACCGTAAGAGATATTCAAATAATTTCACAATTTCAACGAATCTGATTCATTTTAATACTAAAATGTTATTTAAAACAGCGTCTTGGCAAAAGTAATCTATTGTATTGCCTTATTGCGTTAATAATATATGGTGAAAACCAAAAATGTACTATGCCTTGAGATATAAATCTCAACAACGGCAACGTCTCGTCGTTTGATGAACTTTACACGAGTTTTACGTCAATGTCGATTAATCAATGGAAACAAATTTGAGAACTTGCCGAAACGCCGTCTTGTACTTGTGCTTTCTTTTAGTGTGTTCTAGGATCTTTGTATTTATTGCGATTTAGGTGAACAATAAGTGTGTAATTATGGTTGGTGCATTCTTGTATAGTGTGTAAAAGGGTGGATCATTTAAGTCCGGAAAATGTTACTTTTCATTGTTAAGTATTTTTAAGGTTACCTACAAGCTTTGACGGCTTGGCTTGGCCAGGGGCGGAGTTGAAACCAAAAATGAACTTTTTACATTGCTGCAATAATTAATCAATAATTATTTTATTATTTTTTATTGTATAATTTATATAGTACATAATCAATGTGCCACATTTATTCAAAAATATTTTTATTCTTGTGCTGCAAAATACCATTTTCATCTCCAATTAAATTCTTGTTATACCTAATTCAAAAAATCTTATTAATAAGGTTTCCCAAAGACCCAAAAACGAGAAACCTCTGGCTTGAGCTGGTTGGCATGTTGGGAGTTCAACCCCTACCCAAATATCCAGAGCTGCGCTCCGATCATTTTTTCCCTGAGGATCTAGAAATTCGATCAAGTGGGTTAAGATATGTCAAAGTTGGAGCTAAACCACTTCGTTCTGATGGGATGATATTTTTGGATCAGGTATCTACAAGGCAAAAAATGTATAGGTTTATTTATTTGAATATTTCGGTTAACGCTAGTCCCTTGGTCATTGAAACATGTAAAACAGCTGAGCGGTTCTTTAGGTTCTTCAATATCACTACCAGTATTTTTAACAAAAATGTAGAAAACCTTTACGACCTTTTAATTGTGAAAACCCTATCTACATTGCCTTCCAATATCTGGGATTATTTCAGGGATCATATGTATGTTGATGAAGTATGAATTGGTCAAGTTGATATTGAAAACATTTTTCAAAATATTTATTATGAAACAAAAAAAAAATTAGAAACAATAGGCGAAATAGAATAATAAGTTTGAATACAAAACTCATATTATTTAGGAATGAATAAATTCCATAATTATAGTAGGTTAGATTGACAAAGTTTGATTTACTGTGTTGTATATAGGACGTGAAGTTTGTAAATTTTAAAAACTTGTGATTTTTTTTTAGAAATGTTTAATATGATCAGATATAGAATTTGAAAAAAAATCTTTTATTATAATATTTATATTTATAGTACCTAGTTCATGTTGACATTAGGATGATATACATTTATGAATTTTGTAAATCCCAAAAGTATGTTGTGATTTTATTTTAGTATTTTCTTTTATTCTTCTAATGAAAAATCTAGACGCTTTTCCATTTCTTAGTTTAAATACAGCACTCATATTATTACGATTGTTGCATTTATAATAGGTCGAGTAATATCTTTACTTTATAATAACTTTTAATTTGAATGTATGATTAAAATTCTTGATGGCATTTTATTATATGACAGATGTAAGCAAGCAATTTTGCCACAAATGTTGTGTTCCCCCTTAACATCATGTTCACATTCCAGAAGAAGGTGATGACATGTATATGTGACATATGCTTACGCTACAATATAGAAAATGATGAGATTTTAGAGAATGAAGACAGAAGACATTGAAAATGAACAACGTAAATTTGAAGATGAAAAAAATTAAAACGAGGAGGAAGAGAAAGAATAAATATATAGTCTTTATGAGTTGTTTCAACAAACACGCAAGGAAAATTTTTACTAAGAGGTCAGAACCTATTAATGTATCTTGTTTATAGAATTATATCTCCAATAACTAATATTAAACCGTCCACTAACTAACAAATACGTCCAATAACTGTACTTTTTGATTTAAAATTATAAATAAATTTCTACAAAACGCATGACAAAGTTTTATTACAGTTACTAAGTATTATCTTAATGTACACGAATTAAGCTATGCTCTCAATGTTTTCTATTTTCATTTGATTTATTGCAACATTCGGATACAGGGTATTCAGTATTTTTCTTATGTAACTATGCAGTTTACCCTAACTCATTCTTTAAAGATAAGTAGACATGCCACTGGATGGGCTCTGATCACAAGAAGCGGCGTTGCCGAGAGGTCGCCGCCGCAGTAGCTATCTTCCATTTTCTCTCTCGCACTCATTGCACTTTTTAGAACAATAATAGATCGACTCTTCCAGCGTTTTATGAATGAACCGTTGGGTATCCCCTGTATTAATATGTCTCTGGTTAAAACTGTTATACGACGAGATTCACGGTTACGGTTTCGCTTTGCAAGTAGAAGACGACGGTGACCGAAGTGGAATCTATTCTCTGATTGTCCGATAGAAATGTGGTATGACGTAATCGACTGATCGTAACTTAATGACTGTTCTTACTGTACTCAGCCTGTGTAATGCATGCTTTAGTTTTCCTATGTTATTGTTTATATTTCGATTTTTGGGGCAGTAATACCGAATTAATTTTTGCTGTTAGTGTACTACACTACTGATTTTTAATATGACTGATATTGATGAAAATCAGTTTAAGACGAGAGATGTAAGAACAACTAAAGAGCGAGTTTTGGAAAAGATTTTCCAAAAGGAAGAGACCGAGAAGAAAGAAAATCACTACAACGTTATGATAGGAGACATGTATAATGAATTGAATAAATAAAGAAGCACATGAAAGTTTGAAAAAACACACTAAACAAATGAAATTAGTTTCTGATGCTCTTCATCCTCCTGTGGCAAAAGGCGATAACATAATCATACCGATTCCAGATGTTGATAGGGCAAAGGCAGATCTACGTGATTGAAAAAAAACAAGAAGGCCTGCAAAAAATTGGAACAAATCATAGAATATTGAAAAAAATATTTTGTAGGTACGTTCTGATATATGTTTAAAACCTATTAAATAAATGGTAGGATAAGCACCACAAACTTTTTCGCAGCATTACGATTTGTTTTGTTTGAAAAAAGAACCTCGTACGAATAATTAAATTTTATTTCCAATTTACTTCCACATCTCATGCATTTTATCCTTATTTTTTTCCAGATCAGAATTCGACGTCTCCAAAGAAAAGTTTTTGGCGACCGAACAGGTACCCGAAGAAAGCATTTCTGTAAGAACTGCTGCTTGACATGCTGCCTTAGGGAAGGCCAATGATTTGCACGTTGCTTATCCAAGAAAACCTGCAAAACTAACATACTTCTGCAAGAAGAAGGGAAAACTATGCAACTCAAAGTGTCACGAGAGTCAACCTTGCAGGAACAAGTAAAGAAATATTCATATAAACTTTTAGTTGTTTTTCCATGACTTTTATTATCAAAAAACTATTCACTAGTATTACAGTACCTATTATGTTTTTTTATTGCAATACGCAATTTATTGCAATAAGCAATACTTCTTAGTTCCTTTTTTTGCAACAAGGGCATAATTATAAGGGCAGGGCTTGATCTAGTATCTTCTGATACTAGATCAAGCCCTGCGAGGTGCAAAAATATATTATAAATAATTATTATGTAGATTCTGAAAATTAATAATTGACGAAATTAATTATAAACAACTGCTGCTTAAATCCTATAAATTATGTATTTATTAATTCATTGTCGTTTATTATCCAATTCAAATATGAAAGAACACACGATCAATTACATTATATGACAATAAAATAATATGTAATATGTATAATATATAAAATAATATGTATAATTATATGACAATAAAAATATGTTAAGACATATATTACAATACCTGCATACTGCATTGTGTCCACTGTGAAATGCATTTGCCTCCAATTACGAATAATGAATACAAATTATGTGCATATCTGAAATTATATCTCTAGACCTGTTAAAATATATTTACAATATCAATGTATTACTTGTATTGTAATGTATTAGCGGAATATTAATTATTCGCATTATTATGCGTATTAATTATTCCTGACTACGAATTTTTAATAGTCATGATATTAGACGCTAAAATTAGTATAATTAGATTCAATCACGGAGAGTATTTTTGCTTTAAGTAAGAGTAACTTTTGAAAATATCTACGACTATCATAATTATATAGTTGATCACCAGCGACATTATTGCCGCATATTTCATATACCTATCCAAACTCAGTTATTTAAACATTATGATTGTTGTCGAATGCTTCAATTTTTGTGAACTGATTGGGGGTTTAGTGGAAAATATTTTCAATATATAGCAAGGAGCGATTGGATTTAAAAAAATTTGTTTCCATGCAAGTCCATGCCGGTAATTTTTTCAAGAAGTATGTATAGCAGATGTTCACAAAATATTTTATTTCAACTAGGTGATTATTGTATTTGAATTGCTTAATTACCAACTACATAGTAGTGCACATTGTACCAGCGCGGGCATAAAGCTCCCTTTATTGGGGCATAAAGTGCACTTTATGCCCGCGTGCGCATTAAAAACACAAAAACCGTTTCATTTAAATTTTTTTAATTTAACAAATACAGCATGTCCGTAGCAACATCATATTTATTTTTATGATCTCTTCGCAATATTCCTATTGAGGACGTAATAACGAACTCTCCTCAGAGCATAGTCGGGCAAATAACTATTTGGCATTCAAATTACTTGAGTTACTCTCAGAAGACCAACATTAAAGCCTCAAATATTTTTAAACATAAATCAGATCATCAGTCTAATAAGTAATTTATCTAGTAGTACGTTTACTCGTCCCAAGGAATTGGTTAACGAAGCCTTTACGTCGTCGTTTAATTTAGAGGTATTATTATTATTATGGGCTACTTCATCTTTACCCTCCGTCCATACCAATACAATAGGGTTAATTTGCAGTAACAAGGTGGCAACCGTAATACAGTTTATTTGAAGATTGCTATTTCTTTCTTTCTGAAGATTCTTTGCTATTTCATCTATAACTTATTTTCTGGTTCCTTTATTAACATTGTAATCACCAAAAGTTCTTTTTTCAATATAGTTGTTTGGATAAACATTCAGTTACATCGTTATATTATATATAAATTCTATGAATTTACAAAAATATTGTAGCACGCCCGTGACCGCATTATAGTGCTACAATTCCAACTCATGAGAAACTTGCCTATTTTCTGCAAGAAATTCAATATTAGGTGACAGTGATGTTGTTGCTACACAAGGAATTGTCTAAATTAGTATCAATAATCCTTGATATGTTTTTTGATTGCGTGAAATTAATTTCTGAAAATAAAATTGCTCACAATATTATTATTTCCAAAGAGGCACATAATTTTACATATAAAATTATTTAAAAATGGATATTTATCTTTGGAAACATGAAAGTTCACGTGAAAGTTTTGTGAAAATTACTTTTCAGGACATCGTCTGCCTAAAATTCAAATTATCGTTAGTGCCAAAAACCTTGACAACATTTTTTATTTAGGACGGGTTTTCTTCTAGTTAAATTCTGGTTAGAAATTGGGAAAATTATATAGTAAGCAGATAATATTCTAAATTGTGCTATCAAAATAGTACCTACAAAATAGTAAATAATATGGTACGAAATAGTAAAATTTTCTCTACTCATAAGCATTGTTTCATTTAAATTTTATTTCTAAATTCTCAGCAACGCAAGTGTTTAAAAATTTTAAATTTAAGTAAACAAGTGCTCAAAAATTTTAAATTCAAATAATTTTGTGACAATAATTTTCTTCGTTGAGATATTTTTCCGGGCTCCAGCTTGTGGTTCATCGTGTACATGCATCACCTTTCTATACACGCGGCGCTGTAGGACCCTTAGAGAGCTACAATGGAGCTTAGAACGTCCAGAGGTCAGGTGATTTAGTGGGTCTTCTACAGTGAGACAACCTCTATGTTTTTAACAATTTATTTTATTTACCAAAGTTTCAAGATTATATGCTATACAATCTATCGGTTACGGTTACGAGAGTTACGAGTTACGAGAGATGCGGATATATTAAAAGCGTTTATGGCAAGGTCCCAGATACAACCCCCAAGGGCGAAGTCTGAACCCTCTAGGACTTCAAATAACCGAGATACACCCCTGGCCCCATTTCGAATAGTTGCGGTATATGAACATGTGGTGGACTACCCCCTGTAGAACCCTTCGAGACTTGTATACAAACTAGAATGGGATGGAATAGTCGAGAAGCTTCTAGAACTTTCCGGAACATTGAATATACTACATAAGGGCCAGCCGTGACATTAGTCAGTTAGTTAACAGTAACTTATTATGTTTGGAAGTTAATTTTAATAAAGAATAATTGAATTCTGAAAAAAAAAATGAGAATAATCCAGAATGAGATGGAACAAGTGGGAATAATGTAAAATGGGATGGAATAATCGTGAACCTTCTAGAACTTTCCAGAACATTGAAAATAGTAGAGAAGGGCCAGCCGATCCCGACATTTGTCAGTCTAGTTTAAACGCTCTTAGAGACAAGATCAAGTAACAAGTAATTAAAAGTGTTCAGTAGTGATTTATCATTGTAAACAGTTATAACTTGATATGTTTGGAAGTTAATAAAGTATATTTGAATTCTGGAAAAAAAATGAGAATAATCTAGAATGAGATGGAACAAGTGAGAACAATCTAAAATGGGATGGAATAATTGAGGTTTCTAGAACTTTTCAGAACATTTGAAAAGTATGTTACAGCCTATAGCGGCATTAGTCAGTCTAGTGTAAATGCTCTTAGAGACAAGATCAAGTAATTAAAAGTGTTCAGTAGTGATTTATCATTGTAAACAGTTGTAACTTGTTGTGTTTGGAATTTAATAAAGTATATTTGGGTTCTGGACAGTACTCACTTATTTTACAAAGTTAGTGGGGTAACAATATGTATTATCTATAAAAATTGTAAAATAAAGAAGAAATGGTCGTACTTTTGTTTTAGGTTTACATAAATACAGTCGTGTGTTTATGTAAAAATATGTATATATGTAAGCATATTTTTATATACTCAGCGGCATTGTTGTACGACCATACATAGTTCCAGAAATATTAACAAAATAAACGGTAAATAAATAAATATATGTTAGTAATTGCAATAGAAAAGAAGTTAAAATAAAAAATGCAATTATTTATTGGGAATCTACCTAAAAATTAAAGCTTTTTAATTAATTATATAATTTTTTTATTTTATTTTTATTTCATATAAACGTATTAACTATATTATTTACACAGTGTATGTGTTATGTGTGAATAGATTTACTTATGTATCTACTTTATATTATTATATATTATAGCTATAGGCATTTTATAACATTCTTCTCGTGGAAATAGAATAAATTGCATACGTTACGATATTAATATTTCACAAAAAATTCTTATGAGCATTCTCTATATAGTCATTCGAATGATATGTAGCATCCCTCTTAAGATATTGAATAAATATAGAAATATCTTCAGTATTTCTCAAGGCATGGTTATTCTGTACTTAAATACATCCATTAGAAATGTATCCAATGTATTCAGGGAAGCAGTAATTATTACCAAAGCCACAGTATCAAACGAAGAAAATTAATTATAATATTACTAATCAATGGGATACCCTTTACAGTAGAGGTTTGTCAGCGTAATACGTTATAATACGTTATTTGCATATGTAATCGTGTATAGTAATTGCGATCACAGAAGTCAATGACATTAAAGAAAATACAAGTGGAGACGGCAGTCTTCAGTGATTGTATATGTGCACCATCTTTGTCATTTTAGATTAGGCCGTTAGATTGGTTTTTGCGAACTAGAAAGATTTGTGGGTAATGGGTAATACAAACAATGTAATGTAATATATAAAATGGACCAGACCAGAGGACTAGAGTTCAAACAAATTAGTTTGAAAAATATCGACACAAAGAGGTTTGTATTACCTACTTATATAATTGAGTTTTATTTATGAATTTTCTTAGTGATTCAAATAAGAAATATATATGAATCTATATGAGGTGACAGTAGTACAATAATTTTATATACTTACCATTTGAATTATTGACCAATATTGACAAATATTTAGTGAAACCTTAAAAATATCTTATGCCTTATGCTTGACATTCTTCCCTGATGAAGCATTCATCTCCATCAGAACTGCCCACATAATGTTAAGCATGTTGGCTTGTATCCAATAAAAGCTCATATCTGAGTAGTTATTCCTCATAGACGAATTTTAAGTCTTATTTTCTTCTTCCAAGACATCATCAGTACAGCACCATATATATATATATATATATATATATATATATATATATATATATATATATATATATATATATATATATATATATATATATATATATATATATATATATATATATATATATATATATATATATATATATATATATATATATATATATATATATATATATATATATATATATATATATATATATATTTATATATATATATATATATATATATATATATATATATATATATATATATATATATATATATATATATATATATATATATATATATATATATATATATATATATATATATATATATATATATATATATATATAATTTTGAAAAAACGTGTTAATACATTTAGCCGAGGTGGCCAAGTAAAATATAAGCGCACCAGCAAATTCAAACACACCTATCCGTCATTTATGTTCCTTTGTTAGTTTGACATCAGCTCTTAATAGTGTAACATTTTAAAAGAGCTAGTGCTGCTAATTGTACTAATTTAATTAATTAATCAATTCTACAGTCATTTTATTCAAATTTTCACCGTCGTGCAGGTGAGATAGTAGCCATGATACCCGACGGATCAGCGGCGTATGCCGCGACGCAACGATATTTTACGATATTTAAATTTGCAAAACTTATAAATTAATTCAATGTAATTCATAACATGAATATATGAAACAAGTACCACGTGGTTATATATTGCTAAATACTTAGATATACAAGGTGTTTACTTAATAATGAGCCATACTTAAAGAATAGGTTGCTTGGACGAATTTAATGTGATTTAAGTCAACTTACCTTAGTATCATTTTGCTTCCTTAAGGCGTTATAGTCCCCAGAATATACTTGTTTGTAATTTTTTTTAGGATAATTTATTTATTACTGGGATAACTGCTTAAATTTTGGAAAATTTCGTTTTTTTGTGTTACAAATACGATTATATGCTTGTTTTTTTTAAGATTAATGTACCTGTTGTATGTCCTCCGAAACTACAAATTGCCACGTATATTACTTTTGCACAAATAGAAATATGTAATAATAATGTGTTATATAATGTTCACTATTTATATTGATTGTAACAAAAATATGTAATTCATTAACCGATGTTCAAAATTCAAGAATTGCTTCTTTGTAAATCATACAGTAGATTTACAAAGAGTACTCATAAGAGTAATCATCTAACAGACAAATTAATTATTGGACTCCTGGAAAATAATATAAATATGAGTCAAAATGACATTCATTTATGCCAAATCACTTCGAATATATTTCACACTGCGTTTCTCATAAACACAACTCGTCAAGTATAATATGGGATAATATTATCCGGGGCGGTACCTACTCAATTTCGAAGATCATGTTCAGGCGAAGCAAAATATGCAGCAGGTCATTCTTCCCACATGTTTGTGGTTATGCACATAATATGTGGGATATTAATTAGTATATAGAAAGTGTCTTGGCTTGCAATATGGTAATACGTATTATTTTGTGAAATTTAAAGACGCAAAAGAGTACCTTTTAACCGGTTACTCG
>CAXKVY010009896.1:0-27335 GCA_964058915.1 Tetropium fuscum
GGACTATATAAATACATAAGATATCCAGTAATAGTTATGTCTAATAAAGCAGGTACATATTTTTTGAAAAATTAATGACAGCGTTATTTCTAGTAACCATGTTTTCTATTATCCAGCAACGGTTCGGTATCGGCCGGATAATTGAATACTGTACATCCTACATTGCACAACGGTTTTTCGGGTTCTTGCCGCATTGAAATATTGTTTTCCTATCAAGATGCCCGCATATCCTCACAGAGGGATGGGCTACCAGCAACCTCCCCACGTAGCTGACTGCGATCATATGTCAGATAGTTTTTTCAAGAAGTACTTTTCGTGTTCATCACTCATCATTCAATGTTGAGCTTAAATGTCAAACCATAGATGAGACATTGTTGGAAAGGGGCACTTCTAACGCATAATTATAATAATAGTAATTATAATAATATTACTTTTGAATAATCACTCATTTTATAACTAAGTATAGGAACCAATTACAGTCTAGTTAAATACTGCCTTTGGACAAGGTATGGCACCGTTATAGCAGTCTTTATGTCACAACAAACCCTTCGTGACTCAATGTAAATACATCAAGAAAATAATCAAGATCATCATACCTACTTCGTAAAACACTGCTGGAGCAGTATATATTTTCGGTCTTTTCAAAATAATATATTCCCATCTACCTCAAAAGAACTGGAACTATTGTTTGCATCAAATAATGTCCGATAATCTCCCATTTGATTATATTTTAATCTTGAATGCAAATGGAAATGTTCTGTAAATTATAACCTAAATGCTTATGTATATCAGATGTATTCCCATTGGTAATTTTGTTTTTTTTATTTTAGTGGGGTGAAATGCCTACATCAGTAGCATACATTGGCACAGGCCAAATAATGGGTTGGGGTAATAAAGCAATAGAAATACGTTCAGTGGAATCAGGACATTTAGATGGTGTATTTATGCATAAAAAGGCACAGAGATTAAAGTTTTTATGCGAACGAAACGACAAAGTCTTCTTTTCTAGTGCTAAGAGTGGCTCGTCTTGTCAGATTTATTTCATGACCCTTAATAAACCTGGTATGGCAAATTGGTAACGCTTAAACAGTGTAAATTGTTTAAAGTCAAGTGTGAAAGAATTGACTCTCCTGAAAAACTTTTTTGTACCAGCAAAGCTATTTATAGAGGAATCAATTTATTACCATTATGAAATTTCATTGAAAACAAAAGAATCTGAAATTCAAGCACTTATCTGTTTGAATCCTTGAATGAAAACCTAAATCTGCCAACTGCTCCTAAATATATAGCTAGATTTCTAGTTTAGTAAATGTTATAATATCCAGATTTAGGTTTTTGGCATAGCATAGAAATCAAATAAATTTAGTGTCATGATTTACGTCTGTCGCAGTGTCAATGTTGTTACTCTCTTGTTTTGTTAATGACAACGTAAAAAATATGTTTTCTTGCAAAAAAAAAATAATGGTGCTACCAGAGTTTAGAACAATAGTGTAATAAAATTGTACATATTTGGACTTGACTGAAATGTTTATGGGAAATTGGCATTGCGAAGATGTAGTTTTAAGTACAAAGCACATATTTATTTATTTTTTTGATTCCTTTAACCCTTTTAGACTATTGGGAATAGCAATAAATTAAGAAATATTAGGGCTAATTAAAACAAAAGTCAAAGGAAGTCAATCGATGAAAAACCTTTTGTGAGACATATGCATTTAATAAGAATAAGTTGGTGCCAACCAAGTATGTTAGTGAAGTAAAAAAATGCTCACTAAAATGTAGATAAGTCCAAAACCTAATTTAATAATTTGATAAATAAATAACCTACCAAGCATGAATAAAATTTGCTTTCACAACAAATTTTAAACATGTCAATTTTTTGTACATACTATTATTTGCATATAAAAAAAAACCCTTGATAAATTTATAATGCAATATAGCATGTAGCACTTGTGAGCCTATGTTATTAGACAAAATTAGAGTGATAATTAAGGAACTAAATAACCATTTTTATACTAGTCTTTAAATATCTGGAAATAGGAGTGTCGTTTTATAAAGAAAGTGCAAAAAATAGATCATATTTTTTGTTGATATCGTTTTTGCTTAATTTCTTACATATAAAAGTATACTTCTAAATCAGTCTAGCTTTAAATTTTAAAATCTTGTAACAGTTGCCTCCGGAAGATATGCAGCATATTTTTAGATGATTTGACTATAATGCATTCCTATTGGTTATTATGCAATATTTAATTTACCCTAGTAATTAATAATCCAACAAGTACAATACAAAAAACTATAATGCCCTTTAAGCCATTCATATGGCCTGTTATACAAAGGAGAATATGATTATTTTTAATTATTATTATATATGATCGAATATAAAGTAATAACTACTAAAAATTAAAATAAAACAATACATTTTACTTTTAGTTTTATTTTCATAAACAGCTAGACAACAAAAGTTAAACAATATCTGTTTTATTTTAAATGTGAATAAAAACATAATTGTACATTATAACATACGTACTGGACTGTACAAATTACAAATACCATATTAGGGCTGTCAGTTACTCAAGTTATAGTTTATGTAATATTTACATTTACATTAGAATATAAAAAGTAATATTTGCATTAGAAACGTTTATGAGAAAAATTAGCCAATCTACAAACAGAAATCTAAAACGAAAATATTTAAGCCATGTGCAGATTTTTACAGTTGCAAGATTTTGAAAATTTAATTTTAGTTATTATCTTTTTCCTACCTTTATGTTTTTGATGAATTAATTATAATCGATTTTTGCGTAAATTATATTATATGTATAAGAATTTTTGTATTAGATAAGTATTAATGTAATTGTTATCTCTGTTTTGTCTAATAGTGAATATGATTTTTGTACCGTTTTATTTAAACAATTTTGTGATTGATTGCACACAAAAGGTTTTAATATTTTATACTAAATATAATTATGAAAATATCTCTAAATGTTCATAAAACTTACTATGTTTATATTGTGTTTATTTGGTGCAATTAAAGACTGTTTTATATAAATAACTTTTTTTTTGTTAATTTGTATATCTAGATAGGACAGATTTATGATGATTAACCACTATTCATTTATTATTTACATTTTACAGTACTTCTTTTCTATATTATTTTGCATATAATGGCTATGTAAACCACAAGCTCTTTCTATTGCTCTTTTATAATAATTTCCAAAGAGATGGTATGTGTGATTTTTTTATTATAGAAAATAACAATTATATAAATATCATTTTATTAATATTATTATTATTCAAAATATTAAAGTTATATATTATAAAAGTTTTCTTTCTTCTACCTGCTATCCACAGTGATATATTCTTTATATATATTATTTATTTATATATATATTATGCAATGCTATATTTAATTTATATAGGTTATGCCCTTTATAATTGACTCACTTTGAACGCCTAGAAAGAGAAGAAACAATGGGACTATTTCTTTATTTACTAGGTATACTGAAATTGCTTAGAGAAGATAAGGTACGTACCATCATCGCCCATTGTGTATAATTCTAGTCAGCCACCGGTGCCAGGTAAGTTAATTCGTATTTAAATTAAACAGATCTACTGTTTACAATTTGGATTTGTTTTATTCATACAAATGGTTCATTTTACGAAATACAGATTTTAGTTGTATAATAATTAACATTATCTTTCCAGAGTATATTCAACTATACTTCGTATCGAACCTACTCTCGGCACTTTCTGTAATTCTGTGAAAGAAAGAAAAAGGCACGATATACTGGTATCTAAGTTTAATTTAAAATTGTATAAGAGTGAAATTGTATTAAAATTTTTTTAAATTTAACTGCAAATTAGAATGAAATCCCAACAATATCCCCAATGTGGTATTATACCCAGAAACATGTAACTTTTATCAAATAAAACATTGTATACACTTACTACCTGTGTCGATTCAGCGTGCACGTCGATCTTCACAAACCATATCATAAAAAAAGGAATAGGACTATGCCTACATAAACATATTGTCTATACGGGCTATAAACTATATTGTCTATATTGAATTTAAATTTAAGCAACGGCAACATTCCGGTATTTCTACCCAATCAAAATAATTTAAGTAAATTGAAGTAAAATGAAATTTTAAACTTTAGTCGAGGTTCGTCTTCGGATGGGTCTCCAGTAAATCTACGTGTATAGTTGATAGATTTCAATATATTGAAAGCAAGTCCAACGAAGTTTACCCGCAAGACAGACTGATAAGGTTGTCTCTTTACAGGTTAAAAAAAAAGTGAAATGATCATAATTACTTATAAAATTTACTGGATTGGTGTAAAAGGCAAATGAACAGTGGCCTTGCAATATGTTCCTCTATTAACACTAGGAGTTTAACGCAGGCTCTCATTTCAAGTTGTTCAATCCGACCTACAGTCGATTATGTGCGGGTTAACAAACTAGAATAACACACAACAGTGATTTTCTTTAATAAATCCCACACTACTATGGAAATAACGTATTTATTTTATAAGAAAGTACTTTGAAAAACTCGAAATATAAGTAGTGCCCCTACACTCTGCTCGACAAGGAATAAAATGGACTCGTACCACACGACTAAGACGATAGCCTCGAAAATCAGGTCACGTGCCATAAATCTGTTACCTAGCTTAAGCGCGCTAGTCATAAAAAACCATAGTAACGAAAGAATAGGGACATAGTGGCTAACTAGACTTACAACAGTCAATAATGTTCTATGAAAAAGGTCAGAATGCCATGACACAAATGTGCCGCGACTAAACTTGTAATATACGTGCCCTGAGATCTAAATCAAATCATTAAAGGAAGAGACTAGTCAATTTCCATAATAGATTTCTTCAGAATTATGTACCTACAACAAAGTTCTGATATCTAAATGGTCAATTGAAAAGTGTTGATATTTTTGAGGTGATTGAATTTAGGCTTCACTTAAATTCAAAATTTTTATATAACTAAGGAACTGTTCAAGTTTAATATAAATAACACTTGTGTCAAAGCAATAAATAACCCTAAAATTAAGGAAGCGGTTACTAAAAAATTTTTTAATAACACTATCAATAACAATAGTTATATGTATACCTAGGGTGCGTAAATAATTTCGGTGCCTAAAAAATTTAGTGGCCGTGGTGTACACATTATTTTTTGTGCAACCGTATGCATGGCTGTAATTTTTTTGTAACTGATAAAACTATACTTAGAATTTAGGTATAAACGACACCACTGTTTATAATATGGTGGTGTCAGATCTCAGCGTTTCTATGAAAATGATATAAAACGCTGACGGTTCGCTCATTGACAAATTGTGAAAATGTCATTAAGGGTGACGGACGCGAAATTGAATTGCGCGGCCGCTACGAAGGTCGCGAAATACCTACTTCGCGTCCGGTTCCACAAAAACAACATTTATAATTACAAATTGTTAAAATCTGCCTCCAAGAGTTCCTCATGAGTAAAACGCATTTCTGAGCAAAAAAATTTTAACGGAGGTTTTGAACTTGTTCAAGATAGTTTTTTTACATGCGTTGAAAGGATATTGTAATAGTTATTTACAATATAAGGATCGTAATATGCAACATTACGATATGCGATGGGAAAGTTGTCAAACGATGTCGATGTCCGAGTTTGACAACCCAGTAAGTATTGTAATATGAAATTATGATACCAATATCGTACAAAGTTTTTTCTATCATTTATATTTGTAGTAAATTTCATAAGAATTATTTGTAGTGAGTATAAAATTTTCTGTAAGATCGACCGTTTTCAAGAACAGAAGAACGCACCCCAAGGTGCACATTTGGGGGTGTCGCGACCATTTTTACAGTGTAACTTATTTGATTTTAGAAAATCATACTTTGGCAGCTATAATCCCCAAATGGCCAAACCTTTTAATTTATTTTTTCTGTTCTTCAATTGATTGTCTAATATGCTTGGGCTAAATAGTTTATAATCCAGGACAATTTGATTTTTAATCGTCTTCCAAAAATCAACCACCCCGCAATTTTGTTTTTTTTAAACTTTTTATTATAATGTATCGATATACGCCTGGAAGTTACGCCACCAATGCACTGGAGCCTCGTGACATAAGATGTCAAAAGTCACAGATTTTGTTTTGTTATTTCGTTTCCTATCGCTCCAATGTGAAAAATGCCTATTACAAAAGTTGAAGATCTCAATTTTTAATACCTACAAAAAATTATTTAATATAAATATGTTTAACGTTTGTTGAGATATGAAGCTGAATGTGTAATAAACAACATTGCAGTATTTTAGTATAATATTATAGTATTATTAGAGTAAAAATCATTTATAATGGCTAAATTTTTCGACATGGATTGAACTGCATAATATACTAATCTGATTCTCCAAAGGTCTCTAGCCATTCGTGGGCATCACTACAATCAACTACAATTATTCGAAGTTAATTCTTGCGAAACCATTCAACTTCAATCATTTGGAATATCCTCTTATTTTTTTTATATAAATGTTGAGCAGCAAAGTGTTATTGTTATTTAACATATCTTTTCAATATTAATTATTATTTGCAGCTTTTTAACTTTTGATATTTTTTTTGTATCAAAAGTTAAAAAGCAAATACAAAAATTACATTTTCGTTGTTTGTAATAATATGTATTTAACCCCTCTATATATATTATATATAGAACCCCTCTATATTATTATAATTAAAATGTTTTAACAATGGTTTATTGGAAATAGTCAACACAACTTTTGAAACGTCTATTCTCTCAAGTATATAAAACGAATGCCTCAGCTATACCCTATGGTCTATGACCTATTTAATACAGGCATCGTCTTTGTATATATTATGCGTACGTGCTTAATCGACATAATTCTAAATTATTATCCAGCTGCTAGCGTCTTCATAGCATGTGTACCAGCACCAGCCATGTCATTGGATTCTAACAATATATAATATATATAGAGAGTAAAATATAAAGTAATTCTCATGATAATTCATGAATTATCAGCTTCTATGTTTACTGTTGATTGTGTATTTTTGTTACTTTTGTTTAGGAGGTAGGTAATAATAACTAAATAATAATCAGCAGTTTATTATTTTTATTATATTTTTGTTTCCATTTTTTTTGTGATACATTGTTTAAATTAAAATTATAGGTATACTAATGGGAATTTGGCGTAAAATAAATCTTTTATTTAATAATTTATCTCCACTTAGGGGTCGATGAATGTAACTGCAAAACTTTAGTAGTTACTGCTGTATTGAATAAATTCTTAGAATTGGAAAACATAATAAATGCCTTAAGCATATTAGATATTTCTTAGAATATCAGCTAGTTGATCGGAAATCATTATGCGCATTCAAAGAATTAAATTTAAATAAATTTCATCTAATTTAAACAGTAGGTATTGAGCATATAGAGTGGACCATCCGCTTGTTAAAATATTTCTGCAAAAGTCCATAATAGAACTAACTTAATTTCTTATATGGCAAACTAATAATTATGAGCATCTAAAATATATAAATATGATTTCAAGTTGAATTTCAGAAATATATGTTTTCTTCAGTTCAGATAAATATAGATATACGGTCTTTACCAATTAAAACCGATTATTTATCTAAGCAAATGCAAAAAAGTTATGCTGTAATCTTAGGAGGATGGAAAGTAGCACTTTCATTTTGTACCAATATACCTAGGTATTTAAAATAATTAAATGTTACATATTGTTTTCTTACAATAATATGCTAAGCTATTTCACTATGTAGGTACCTACCTACTTATACCCAAAATAAGACGGTTTGTGATTCTGCTCATAAGAATTTATCATGGATGCTACAGATTTTATGTTTTATTCATTCAGGTGCAAATTAATGTATCATAAATTTTAACTTTCATATGAATTTTAAATTACGCATGTATCCTATGCCTATGTCATGTTTAAATTACTTTGGCTACTCTATATGTATGGGTAAATGTGCGTGAAACTCTATGTAGTGAGCCCTTCAGACGGAGTGTCATAGAATAGAGATATAGTGACTTTCTGGAATAGAAAATGTTCATCAAGCAACATGTAAGTAGTTTTTTAAATTATTAAATCTTTAGGAAGACAATTAGACAGCGCTGCTAATTGGTTGGAAAAAATAAATTGGAACACCTTATGAAATATACGTACATATTAAAACTGTGGTAGAATGTTCAACATAAGCAGCAGAAGTATTTCTGTATAAAACTTCTAATGATAAATAATACATTTCTATTTATATATTAATAGTATATATACCTATAATTTATATTTATAATAATACACATTTCAATTTGTATATTTTATTGTATTGTAGGCAATCTTAGGTAACATATATATAAATAAATAATAAACTGACTGTAAAAATACTTAACTAAAACTAAACATGAAGTTATGCGTCTATTTTGTTGTATTTATATTTACCACGCCAGGGTTTAGGTACTGGGCAAGTTCCAGGACATGGAACTTGTCCAGGAATTTCACAAATACATTGCCTTTCACACAGGACACCGAAATTAGCTGGATTATCTTTCTTTTCCTTGGCAATTGCTTCGGATTCTAATTGCTCTCTGAAAATTCATATATACCTTAAATATTTGTGTCAAAACACTACTGATATCAACATCTTACAGATACATACATTCATAAGGCCGATATTGATTATAAAATATATTTCACATAGATCTTTTATATAATATTTGACAGTGTAATTAATATCACTCCGTTCATAAAATATTGCCTGTTGTTATTTCATATAAAATCTTTTAAAAAACGAATATTTTATGAAAGGAGTGATATCACACTGTCAAATATTTAATAAAATATGTTTTATAAAAGACCTTTGTCAAACATTTTTATAGTCTAATACCGGCCTAAGTAAAAGTATTTATAACAATAAGTAGGAATTATGTCTACTTACTGGCTTTTCCCAAGAACCCTGATTAATTGTTCATATATTTCTTCTTTAGAGCGACTATCTATATCGATTAGCATTTGATGACCAGTATCTAAAAAAAATTGATCTTAATCGCGTTATTATTGTGGATTTTCAATATCTATCTAGGATCTGTGGATTATCAATATCTATATCAATATCATCTATATCAAAAAGAAACCAAAAAATTCAAACTAGTATAATAATAAATTTTTATAACTATATAATTACTATCAATTTCCAAATTAAAAAGTGCATTTTAACTGTCTTTGATGGCAGAAGCCAATAAAAATACGGGGAATACTTAACACTTAATTTTAGAACTTACCATAAAAACACCTTATAAATGGGGTTGGCGTTAAGTCTTTCAATGTGGCAATTTGAACTAACGGATTTTTATATTGGATTAGGGGTAAATACCAGAAGACAAAATCTCTAAAAAAGAACCCGATTTACAAATAAATTTTTCAACTTAAAAACTTGAGTACTTACTTTGCCCCTTGATTGCCTTTTGCCATTACATTATAATTCATTGTTAGGATTTTAATTTCATCTTTTAACACCAATCTTCCCGATTGCAAATATTGAATTGTTCTCCTAATAGGAGATCTTCCTTTCATAAAGGGCATGGTGCAAGATTTTTAACAACTAACAACCGAAAACAATAATTAAAGTAAAACACAATACAGACACTACACCTAAATCTCCTAAAAATTGAGGTTATGGTATGGTCTGTGTCTGTGGTGACACTGCAGTCACACCACAGTGGTGTAGAAAACCACAAAACATCAATTATTCTGCCACTCAGAAAGAGGACATCTATCTTCTCCACTGACTGTTGGCAGTTACTAGAGATGGTACTGAACAGGTGAAATTGATGAACCGGTGAGAACGGTTCCGTCCTTTTTTCAGAACCGTTCTCAATACTTGTTACCGCTCAGAACGTTCAGACCACGATACTAACGTGTCGATGTCGAAACAACGACTACAAAGTTCCAGTTCAGTTGTTCATTCTACTGTGGCAACTACGCATGTATCATGTATATAACGGACTTTTTTTATTGAAAATACGAATCGGCGGTAAATTAATCATAATGAATAAAAGAACTAGCGCCATGTGGATTATTTTTACGATTGCGGACCCAAATAAGCAATTAGCTAAATGTAATTTATGTAAACAGGTCCTCTCGTATAAGTAATCGATAACAAATCTCAAGACATATACTTGGTAGACACCCTATAGTTAACATACTAGTTAGTTTATATGTTTAATTTTTATTTTATGTAAAATATATTCAACTCGCATCGCAAAACTTAATACAAGAAGTAAGAAGTACCTGAAATTACTGGAACTAGTCCGAACCGTGCTGAACGTCTGAACAGTCAACTGCGTCTGAACTGTCTGGTCTGAAGTTCTGGTTCTGAACATTAGAATTGCAATAACAGGTAACAGGTATAGTTCGTATTCGAGAACCGGTTCACTGAACGGTTAGTCAATACGCGTTCTCAAGAACCGGTTCAGTTCTTTCCGTACCAACCCTAGCAGTTACTTCATAGATACAAACCATACGACATGCATATCAACTTTAATCGTTCTCTGATGAGATTGATGAGAAACGTAAACCGTTGATTGAAGGTGTGAACATAATACCAGTATCTGGTACTATGTTTACGGCTGGTAACCAGATGGTATTATCTGGTAACCTGATGGTATTATCTGATAATACACAATATTACATAACCTACAATTTGAATGTTAAAAAAGTTAAAATCATAAAAACTACAGACAGGAGACTGAGCGTGGTTTAAGCAATGGGAGGTTTGCCTTTCGAAAAATGGGAGCTTGGTGCGGGTGCCCAAGTGCACTGAAAATCAAGCAAAAGAAAAAGGGAATTCAACTGAAAGATAACTAAATTCTGTCCGTTTTTGAAACGGTGCAACGCTCCGTACACTTACTGCGGGTACGACGTACGGCGCTAGTCAAAAGAAATCGATCAGTTGATCGATTTTATTCACAAATCACAAACGTCTACATCTACTACAGACCGTATAGTTTTGCCCCCCGCATGCTCTCTCCTATACTTACTTATGTCGACCAAGTCTGGCCAGGTTACTGGCGCGTATTTTGTAATACAACTGGCAAGTACTTACACCACTTACACTACAACTTTCAAAAAGATAATTTAAAAGACACAACGGATTCCATAAAATTCTTTAATAATGAATAAGGAAAACAAAATTTATTATCAAAAACATAAATTTACACAAACAATATAAATATATATATATATATATATATATATATATATATATATATATATATATATATATATATATATATATATATATATATATATATATATATATATATATATATATATATATGTATATACATATATATATATATATATATATATATATATATATATATATATATATATATATATATATATATATATATATATATATATATATATATATATATATATGTATATATATATATATATATATATATATATATATATATATATATATATATATATATATATATATATATATATATATATATATATATGTGTATATATATATATATATATATATATATATATATATATATATATATATATATATATATATATATATATATATATATATATATATATATATATATATATATATATATATATATATATATATATATATATATATATATATATATATATATATATATATATATATATATATATATATATATATATATATATATATATATATATATATACACTCCACGGCACAAAATTCCGTCACCCTAAAATTTTGCCCAATTTTGATGTTTTATAACTTTTTTATTTTTCATCTGATTTTCATAAATTTTTTACCAGTCTGTAGATCAGTTCATTGTGTGTCTTTTTAATTATTGTAATAAGTCATATTTTTTGTCCAGGCAATATTATACAGGGGTAAATCAAAGTGTTGTTTTTTGTCGTAAACTCAAAACACCCTGTGGAAAAATTGAGGCGATTAATTTTGTTTACAAACTGTTTGCTGCCATCTTAGACGTATTGTAAACATTTTGTTTTTTGATTCATCCCATTATCTCATTTCTTCTGCGAGCAGCAAAATTTTAAATGAAACGCTGATTTCAAGCTTATTTTTATTAACAAAAACATCCACTAGGTATATCACAAAATTAATTAACAAAGACAAATTTTAATAACGTGTATGTCCTCCTCTCGCAGCAATGACAGCTTGCATTCTTCGTGGCATCGAATTAATAAGATTACTTATTCTGTCTTGAGGAATAGCCTGATATTCTTCTGTCAGCGCCAGCCGTAAGTCTTGCAAGGTTAGTGGTTGCACAGGACGGCGACGGAGTGCTCTTTTAAGAACATCCCAAAGATGTTCGATTGGGTTGAGATCCGGGCTACATGCGGGCCAGTCCAATCTTGGAAGTCCAACCTCATCCAGATATTCGCTCACTACCCGTGCAACGTGAGGTCTAGCATTATCATGCATTAATGTAAATTGGTTCCCAATGAAAGGAGCAAATGGAACAACAATTTCTTGGAGGATTTCCTCAATGTAACGGTGGGCGGTTAGTGCTCCATTTTCAACAAATACAAGGTCAGTACGTGCATCGGTAGAAATACCCGCCCAAACTATGACTGAACCACCGTAATATTGCAGTCGCTCAGATATGATGCAGCCTGCATATCTTTCATTTCTACGTCTGTATACCCATTCACGACCATCCGGCGACCTTAAACAAACCCTGGATTCATCTGTGAATAGTACGTTTCCCCACTGTTCTACAGTCCAGTCAGCATGCGCTCTTGCAAATCTCAGTCGGTGTTGTCGATGCCGAGGAAGCAATTTTGGACATACTGCTGGCCTTCGTGAATGCAATCCTGCTTCTAACAATCTTCTACGTATCGTTCTTTCACTTACACTTACTCGACGTACCATTTGCAAGTCATTTTTTAGATACACAGCAGTAGCTCTTCGATCTCTTAAAGAACTCATAATGACAAAGTGATCATCAGCTTGAGTGGTCATTCTCCTTCTGCCAGAGCCTTGCCGCCTAATAAAGTTTCCCGTCTGTAGATACCTATTCCAAACATCACAAACTGTAGACCGCGCAATTCCCAGAGTACGGGAGACATAACTCTTATTGCGGCCGGCAACAATTCTACCTACCAATAACCGCGTATTTAGCCAACGTCGATGTTTTTTAATTAAAAATGATAAAATTAACAGCGTTTCATTTAAAATTTTGCTGCTAGCAGAAGAAATGAGATAATGGGATGCATCAAAAAACAAAATGTTTACAATACGTCTAAGATGGCAGCAAACAGTTTGTAAACAAAATTATTCGCTTCAATTTTTCCACAGGGTGTTTTGAGTTTACGACAAAAAACAACACTTTGATTTACCCCTGTATAATATTGCCTGGACGAAAAATATGACTTATTACAATAATTAAAAAGATACACAATGAACTGATCTACAGACTGGTAAAAAATTTATGAAAATCAGATGAAAAATAAAAAAGTTATAAAACATCAAAATTGGGCAAAATTTTAGGGTGACGGAATTTTGTGCCGGGGAGTGTATATTTAAAGCTTTTTTATAAAAAAATAAGATTTTTAGGTACATTAAATATTAAATTTCAATAATAATAACAAAAATATATAGAACTATTAAATAAATTAATTATTGCATGTTTTTATGAAAAATATCGTAACATTTCGGTTTTAAAAGGTAGTAAATTTAATACAAAAATATAGATCAATTTGACTATCTAATAAGTACCTACATTGCACGTTTTCTTGTTAAATAATTATACTTTTCAATTTTGAATCTCGTGAGGCTTTGGGCTTTGTATTTATTTTTTAATAATGTTAGGTAACTTGCATAACTAAGTATATTATTAAAATATTTGAAATAATTTAATGAATAATGAATAAAAACCAATAAAATTCTCAGTTAAAAATTTTTTTTGGCTTAACAAAAATAACTATACCTATAAGCTCTCATAAAAATAAGGATAAATTATAAATGCTCAGTATTTTATTTAAATGTCAAGTGTGTGTATATGACAAGTAAATCTAATATGCACAGGAAAAATCATAAACGTACAGGTCATTCAGTAAATAAGTAACGTAGCGGCTTAGTTAAATAACAGATGTTCAGTAAACATAATAAAATTCTACTAATAACAAATAGATAGGTACCTACCTATTCGTTGAAAATAATAATTATTTAGTAAATGTAATGGATGTTCAGTAAAATAATAAATTTCTATTAAAAACAATAATAGGTTGAAATTAATAGAATTTAGTAAGAATAATAGGTACATGTTCAGTAAAAAAATAGGTTGCTGTTAAGTAATAAAAGTGTATCTACCTATCATTACCATGCATAAAATAAAACAGACAGAAATTTGAGAAAAAGTCAGGTGCAATAAAGATAAAATATTAATAACCGTAAAAACCGCTTGCTTTCTATGTAGTTAAATTTTGTTCCAATACATAAATAAATAAAAAAAGAATATACCTACTTGAAAATCAACAAAAATCAATGTTTATAAATTTAAATAACAAATAAGAACGGGCTAATTGACGATATTAGTTAGGTTATGAAAATCCGGGCGTGAAGTAATTTCTCGGCTTTTGGGCATTTCTTAGTATTGAAACCTATAATACGTCAAACTTAAAATATATTGCTATACACAATTCAAGACCAAATTGTTTTTTTAGACCTATGAGTTAAATATACAAATGATTTTAAATTAAAATGTCTTTTCCATGGACGTACCTACCTACATCGCGTACCTATTAGTTTTAACATTTCTTACGCAAAAGCGCCAAGCCAACTCTAAAAGTCAGGTTACGGGTTATGTTATGACATTGTCGGTGGGTTGTTTATTTATTTATCTGTTTATTACTATTTTTGTAAATGTCTATCGATTTTTTTATAGTACTGATGTAATAATAATATACCTACTATGTAGACTTTTATAAAAGAATAATGAAAAAAAGGGCCCAAATGTGGAATTTTCCATATAAATAATAATCCGGTAAGTACCTGCTTACCTAGATACCGGATTATTATTTATATGGACATTTGGCCATATGGACATTACCGCACAACAAACTTGATGATACTAATGGAAAAGGGTAGTAAAAACAGTGGTATTGTGCTTTACACCTTTTGATCGATTAGATTTTCTGCACTTATTCCTTACATATGCATACTCTGTTCAGGTCGGGGCAATCAAGAACAAGATACATTAGTCATTAATTGATCCTGATACTGACTAATGTGCTTTTAATAAATTTAAGTAGCCATCAAACTGAAAGGATTTTAAGTGACCAAAGCTTAGGCTACATATTCTGGTTATGTTTAAAACATCTTAAATCGTCTAGGAAAAAATCACTTATGGTTCCGAATTTGATTAGGTAGGTACCTACTCTATTTTCATTTATTTTCTAACCCACACCTGTCCTTTTCCCCGTATTGATTTTGATTTTGACAAGTCGTTGATAAAGCCCTGAAAAAACTTGACGGATCACGCGCTCCGTGACACTCTTAACGTCCCCAGCTGACCTACGAATCCACCGCATGGGGATATGCAGCGAAGACGCACCTCAAGAGGATCCAAGCAGTGGAACATAGCACTTCGGACAGCAGTAGGCGCCCCATGGTATGTGACCAACGAGGTAATCCATAGGGACCTGAAATACAAGACGGCCACGGAGATGATCGATGACCACGCCAAGAACGCCAGAAGCAAGACTCTGCCAGTGGGGCCCATCAGCCAGGACCGGGGGAGGCTGCGCAACTTCACGTGACACCGATCACATTTGTGAGGAGGGTCCCGCGAAATGCGCGGCCTACCCCTTACGAGGTCTCGACCTACATAGATATTAGGGGTAAAGAGCGATGGTACCGCTCGCCCCCCCCCCTCTCTTATCGAGGTCACATCTATAGCCAAGAATGTTGGCGCGGCGCTCCGTGATATTGCACAAAACTCGGTTTTGGAACCTAATTTGCGGAACTCGGTGTTATAGTACAGGTACTAATATTTTTGTAATGTTAATCCAAAGCGCATCAATTTCACAACAGTGGATATTTATTTATTCGATGCAGGTGTAGATGTAATTAAGCCTTGTGTTGTACCCGCACCGGTAGCACACCATAATGGCAGGTACCTACTGTAGGTATAATAGTACATAGGAATTGTCGGGAAGCACTTGCAACCGCCGCCTCCGGCAAAAGCGTTAATTGATATGGTGCGAAACTTAAAAATTTCAATCCAAATTCCGCGTGTACGACCATTTAGATAAGATCGATTAAATCGGTATCTCCACTTTTCCTGTATGGTAACGTACCTACGTATTCTTAATTAATGTTTTGCAATTTTTTTGCGGCTTTCAAGAAGTTGATTGAGCAGTTTTTACACGGGCTTTAATAGTTTGTTTGGGTAATGAAAAGTACCAATATAATTTCTACATATTATTTCAGCGGCGGCTTGTGGGCTTAATGGCAAGTGAAACATACGGAGAGGCCCGCCGCGCCGCTTCTGCATTCGTGTGCAAAACCGACTATGCCGCCCCCACCACGGACGGATCTACAATTTTGTATTTGAGGAACGAAAAGGAGCACAAAAAAAAAGAAATCGATAATTTTGAATTTTGAGGGTCAAACGCTATAAAATGGAAGTTAGAAATTTGTACGACAAAAATATTGTGTTCGCAAAATGAGTTTTGTAAAATATAAGGTACCTAAGCTAATTATTGGCCCCCTAAGGAATTTGTATTTTTAATTTCAACATGTTCAGCGAGATAAACCTGTACGTTATAGAAAGCATTCTTCTAACATGGAAGGCATGCCATATATTTGTAATTTCAATGAATATTGAAATTTATTTTATATATTAGCATTTTTTTAAAACATTGCAAAATGGCAATATTTGAAACAACCCAAATATTGCCATGTAGTGGTAATATTAGGAACCCCACAAAAACACTGAAACAGCAAAATAACGAACAAAACTTTTACATTTTAATTTATTCTTATCATAAACCAGGTACAAAATAAAAATTAACATTCTTATATATAAAACAAAATAAATACGAGCATTCTACAAAAAAATAAAATAAAAAGTTACATTCTTATAAAAAAATTATTATGTCTGGCAATCAGGACAAATAAAGATTTCTTTGTCGGTTCTAGTCAGACCGACACATTCTTCATATCTGTTACATACCGAGTACAACCTCTTAATCAATTTACCTCTCTGTTTTCCATATAAAATCGAACCAAGACTCAACCGCAAGCGACGAGTTTTCTGGAGCAGATTTTGCTTGTACGACTTTTTTAGAGCAGATTTTGGTTCTGTGACTTTTTTTGGAGCAGATTTCTTTTCTACAACTTTTGGCTGAGAAGAGAATAAATCTTTCGTTACTTCTTGGGCTCTCGAATTAATAGCAGACCCTCTTTGAGACGATGTAAATTTTATTTCAGGAGTACCTAACCAAAAAAACCCATGTCTTTGAACCACCTCTCCAAATCATCAGGGGTTCTTCTTCCTCCGTAATGTTCGCTGTAGAAGCAGAAATTAATTTGATTAGTGGTTCGTTGTCACTTTCTGTGCAAGAGTCATCATGAAGGGAAGCTTCTGAATCTGATGATGAATCACTTTCCAGGTAAACAGTATCTTCTTTGTTTTTGGTTTTTGGTGAATTTACACCACTTGGCCCGGGAATGGGACTTGGTGGCTCGGTTATTTTAGATTCATTTTTATTTTCCTCTATTATTGTCACGATGCTGGGTGCAAACGCAGATTCTGGTATTGCATCGGGTGCAAAGGGTAGATATCTGTACTCCTAAATCCAGAGAGTACATTGGACGGCGTCATTGCTTTTAAGCACACATTTGAAAATATTTCTCCAAACCATATTTTGGTTAAAGCTTTTATAGGTTGTGTTGTTAAAAAGTTCAATACTTCCTGATCCCAAGGTGCCTCATAGCTAAGAAAATTTGCCTTATGCATGGGTTGCAGCTCATGGGTGGTGTTACTAGGTAAGCAAAATTCTGTGATTGTCGGCAACGTCAACAATAGATGCGTCGAGGTGTGGTTTGGCCCCATAAAAAATTAGTAGTGTTGGTTCTGAGTTTTTAAACATGGCAAAATGGTCTAGCCATAAAATATGAGTTTCACTTGTCATACTCCCTTTGATCGTCATGTTAATCTTGCACCCTGGAGGTAAATGATCACCCCATTCAGCCTTACAGCGTTTTCCTCTAAAAAGGATCATTGGTGGAATTGCCTGTCCTAACACATTTCCACATGCCACTATAGTTACATTTTCGCCATGTTCGGGGTTGTTTATGAATTGTTAGGCGACAACCTTTCACGCGTCCATGTTATACACACCTGGGTTTCAAATAACTCCAATTTAGTGTAAATTTCCCTTAGTTTATTAAAATAAATTTAACAATAAATGGATTCATTTTCTGAGCCCTATCAGGGTCCATTTGCTGTGCCTTACGTCTAACAACTTCAGAATGTCTCTTGAAAAATAATTTCTGCCACTGCCTGAGTTTTGAAATCTGGGGAAATGGATATGGAATATTACGCGCCGTGGGGTACGAAAATATACTACGTTAGGCGTGTTAGGATTCTATTTACTAAATCATTTATACTGCATCTCCCAAGACATTTACTGGCATTATTTTTTCTGTAATGCAGCCCCAAAGTTGTTCGGGGAATGCGAAATGTTAGCGAGGCTTTGCTGATGCTTCGTGGTTGACAAATTATTTATTTACCACATATTAATTATTATAAATTAAATTGCATTTAAGTAAGCCAAAAAATATATGTGCTAAATATTGCCATGGCAATATTTGGTTTATCTAAGGATGGTAATCTTAGGCATCCTTGATTAGTAGATTGTATCCTTAAGAATGTTTTAGTACATAACCGGCCGCAAAAGTAATGACGTCAGGATTGGGGCTCGGGAGGCAGTATTAGGAACATGGCTTAGCATAATTGGCTTAGGTTTTTTTTTCTATTTTTATTTTTCAAGTGCTTTATTTGACCTGTAAATTTATGATAAAAAAGTACTGAATATTGTATATTTTATGGTTCGAAGCGACTGAAACTCTGTATCTCGAGTTTTTGGGCAAGCAGATCAAGGATTTTCATCTCGAAATGAATATTAAAGATGGCGGCTCCAAGGTCGTGGACATTTTTGTCATTTATAGTCCGAAGCGAGGTAGGGATCTCTCGGGAATTTTGAGGCCGCCGATCACGATTTTTTGTCAAAATCAATATTCAAGATAGAGGACATTTTTGTCATTTATTGTCCGAATGGACTCAAAATTGGTGTCTTGCAAATTTTGGGGTCGTTGATCACAATTTGTTGTTAAACGGTGCGTCCAAGAATTTGTAAGAATGCATGGATAGTGCCAATCCATTTCATAATGGAATGCCGGGTTCCGATTGGTGTCATGTTTGAAAGAAGAGGGTAGAAAGAAATTATAGACGAGTGGCCCAAAATATATCTAGAGACAGAGCCGCTGCAGGATCTCAAGAAGTTATAGATCACTGTTATAATAAAAATTGAGGAATAATATTGTTCGTTTTGGTCTTCAGAATAAACCCCAAAACATATTGAACTGAGAAGAAGTAGGGGTTCAAACAGATGCTGGTATACAGAAAGTATTGGTATCCGGCATAAGAACAAATTGGCAGGAAGTATCACAAAGGCAACGACGACTACATTAATATTCGACTTGGTACGTTGGTGACCCAAAAAGAGTTAAATTGTTCTCCTTTCGGCTGGATGGAGTCACCTTAATTTTTGGATGGGTTCATTAACTGCTTCTGTAAAACTGCATATCGGAAAATTTAAGATTTTTGTAGAATCAAATTGTTTATTGGTACACTTTGAACGTGTGACGGATGAGGAAGGGCTATTCTCTCGCCAAATAAAACACGTGATCGGGATATCTGCTCTAAAATTTTATAGCTTGCACAGAAAACAGTTTTCGTGTCAACAAACACTTGCTTGATAGCGCCGAAAGTTATGGGATATATTCCATAAGCTCCCTAGTTATATTGTAGGTATATGAAAAGTCGTCAGGACCAGAGCATTGTTAATAAATTTAACATTTCGTCACTGATGGTAAATTGTATATTTATTTAGTGTTATTCTAGATATTTTGTATATTTAGGCTTTTCAAAGTGAAGTAGCAGTTGAGGGTATATGTGTGTGTGTGTGTGTGTGTGTGTGTGTGTGTGTGTGTGTGTGTGTGTGTGTGTGTGTGTGTGTGTGTGTTTGTGACACCGATTATGTCTACGGTCTACGTCTACGGTATGAGCACAGCTTATTGAGATAAGCTATGATATGAGTATGAGTAAGCAAGAATGAATTCTAAATCAGCATTTTCAAATCCACAAGGCCAAAAATTGTGGATATTTCATGTTCCCTTGACGTCATGCATGTAATAAATATTATAATTTGTCGGAGGGTCTTATTACACATGATTAGTGCCTATTGCGGAGCAGAGACTTCCTTTCGAGTACTCCCATGTCTTCATTTAACCATTACTGTCATAGTTAATCAAAATTAAGTAATGTAGTTTCCTCCCAAACTAAAATGTGCTAGTATGGGTCTATGTAGTTGTGGTTAGTGACTTTTTTGAGAAAATGTCGTTTTGGGTAAGTTCCACATTATGATAAATTATTAAGAATTTCATAGACGTGGGTATTGTATTTCCAATTTTGTTATATAATTTATATCTAAACAACACATTGGTTGTGGTGTTATATTCGATTATAATTTTGAATGTAAATATAATTCTTATGATATATAATATGGTAACTTACCTATGTAACATCTCCTGTCATTCTTGCTAGTATGTAACTAAAGAGTATATTTCTTGAGCGTATTTCAAAAAATGTTTTTATATTCATATGTTAGTAAGGTTATTAATTTTTGGTTGTGGCTTTTACCTTGTTCCAGTATATGTATGTAATAATTAAAAAAATTATTTAGCAGCTAGGTATATGATAGGTGGCCTAATAATCCCCATGCCTATAAAAATAATTAAATATATAATCAAATTTACCTAACACAAAAATTGTAAATAAAAATACTTACTAAATAAAAACAAGTGGTAGCAATTATTTACCTAAAATTAGTATAAATACTAATAATAATAATAAATAGCACAAGTATAATTAATAGGCATAGAATATACCTACAAATGTTTAAATAATTTGTTCTCGCAACAGTCTCATTTTCTATTTAGTCATCTTATCATTTAAATATTAAAATCTCCGACTTCACAAATTGTGTACTATCTCAATATCAGATACATTTGACGTAGATGTTCTTTATATAGGTCCTAATATATGTACATAACGTCTTCGTAAACGCAGAGCAATTCTAATATTATTCAACTCGTATTCAAATTTGATGCAATTGATTTAGCAGACGTGTGGGGTAGGTGAAGTAAACAAACAGAATACCACATAATTACGATCTATAAATATATATAAATTGTTCTGTTTATTTACGATTACGCCTGATTTACTGACTAACTGCGACCTTTTGCTACTCAGCGCCCATGAAATCAAATTGGACAGCAGGTGCCTTTGATAACGGATACATCCACCAAGGAGATTTTTAAAATTCTCTCCTGTGGAAGAAAAACCTTCCCAAAATAATAAAATCATGGTAAAAAATCCGCGTGCAGCATAGCACGTGTACTATGCGGTACTATGGTATAGAAGTACTATGGTATAGAAGTGAATAAGTACTTCTATACCAATTCGTTGAGAGAGTGAGAGAGATAGAGAGGTATTGTACATATTGGCTTTATTGGTAACTGAAGTGTGATACATATGTTCGTGATTCCAAATGGTGTAGATTTCTCGAGAATATAGTATCAATCGTTCTTCCTGATTTAGTCGTGGCAATGTTTCGGTCGCTATTCATATCTAAACCGAATTTCTCACGGAGAAAGTGAAGTAGTGGCAAGGACGCATCCTCCGCAAAAAAATCATCATCCATTTGGATCAGATTCGAACGCCCAATCCAGATATATCTAGCAGGATATGCATACGTAATATTGTATACTGGTTAATTCCGATTCTGTGATGATCGTTTATAAATTATATCAAAATTGCTTTCCGCTTTAGAACACTTGTGGGGGATCGTTGCCCAAGTCAAAGCTGCATTAGCTATCTCTGTTTCTCACTATATTAACATTGCTTTCCGCTTTAGAACACTTGTAGGGGATCGTTGTCCAAGTCAAAGCTGCAATCGATATCTCTGTTTCTCTCTCTCTCCCTCATATCTGTCATATGCTTTATATGACAGATCACCTGCGAGACGAGAATGTTATAAAATGTGTCGTGACACATCACTCTCATGTGGCTAAAGAAGTATTCACTGCGAAAAACGTACCTCAAAAGTAATGAAAAAATGGTAGAAAACGTCGTCTACATATTATTATTTTTTTTTAAATTGTACGCCTAAGGGGACAGACTAAAGTGATCGTCAAAGCTCAGCTCAAACCGGTAAACCTAGAAATTTTAAATTTAGACAGTACTGTTTGTAACATCGAAATATGAGACATAAATACAACGAGCAAAAAACCCTCATTATAACGATAAAAGGAGCCGTACTACCGTATTTTTAACAGCGTTGTCAAGTATAACCGATTTCCAGGAATTTAAGGAAAAACAAATTATTTTATATACATCGCCCATCATATTATGACATTATCATGTAGTATAACAAAATATTGATCACACTATATACCTTTCGTCATATCATAAAACAATTGTATGGTGAATGTGATGCAGAATAAGAATGTTTCCCATTCAAATATTACGGATCCATTTTACACGTTCCTCGGCCGTGTCACATCGGCATCATTGGCATTCATTTGGATGTCGAATACCATCGAACGTGGGGTCAACAATAATTTTTGAAATAGAAGTAATACAGTTATTCTTTAATTTAGTGTATTATTTTGATGGATTTTGTGTTAAAATTGATTAGTTATAACTTGTTGAATGAAAGCGACTTTATATTGACATGCTGTAAGAAAAGTTATATTGCCCCGATCTCCCATTGCGGCAATTGTGGGTATCCTTTGAATTTTTTTTGTCTCATTTCGATGTTACAAACTATACCTACGTTCCTCTTACGATGTAGGAAAAAAAATCCCCCGCGCTCCAAGGAGCATGCCTCTGTCTAATGTGTACATGTTTTTTCTCAAAATTTGCAACCTTTTCGGGAAAATTGGTATAATGTCAATTAACAAATTTTCTACACAGGGTATTTTTCATTTTTTTTAATTTTACGATGACGATGATTATCAACGGCCAGATCGCGCCGCTGAACCTAGAAATTGTAAATTGACGGGAAATTGTAGGTTCCTTTTATATACACTAAGATTTTTTTTTAAAAAAAAATTAAATAATCCAAATTTTACGATGAAAACAGACTTACGAATTTAATACAAGAAACTAAATTTTACTATTGCAAACGGCAAATAAATAAAAATAAAACAGATTCAAAGAACTTATGGAAAATAGTTCAATAATTCACTAAAACAAATTCTATAGTCAAGTCAATATTCGTTCTGTAAAAAATTATAAAAATGAGTTAATAAACTAAACAAAATTTTATGGTTGGTTGGCGACATATGCCAATGAACTACAACAAATATTTAAAAAAATGAGCGAGTCTGCTAGTACTCGAGACTGATGTGTAAACATCTCGTATGCGGTAACGGTATACGTTTTTTTCATAAATATAATTTAAAAAAAAATATTAAGTAAATTTAGTTAAGTAATTGGTAATCACGTAGTAGTGCAGCAATTCAAGCCCCGATATTCGATATTCACATCAGGACATTTTTAATAAGGTAGGCAACACAACACACACCAACCATGAAGGTTGGGGCTGTAAACGCCATCTACCAGGTTAGTAGTTGAATTAATTTAATAGGTAGAGGTACTGTGCACGATAATTGATGAGTTATGATGTCACATCCGCTTTCATATTTCCGTCCCATTTCCCTAAATTTACCCTCATATCGCCGTAATAGATGTTTACACATCAAAAATGTTTATAAAATATTGTTATCACTCATAAAAAGTTGATGTTATTCACAATAACCAAATAATGTCTATTCAAAAATACGAAAAATCCCATATAAACACAGAGGAAGCCAAACTGATAGGTCATGTATATTATTATGATAATTCACCGCACTGGCATCTTATTTTCTATCGGCAATAAGTTACGAGTTCGAATCCCACTGTTACACTACTCAAGCTTCAATTAGTTTGTTTATTACTAATAAACATTATATTTTATTAGTAATCTTGCTTACTACCATGAACTACGACACGACTACTCAACTATCTATAAATCGGGATTTTGGGATATTTGAGGTTGAGATAGGTGAGGGAGGTTTGCATCATAAAGAATCAATTTAAAAAAAATTATATATAATATTATAACAATCATGATATTTCTACCGCTCACTCTAACAACAATATCTAGCCCAGAAGTCAGGGACTTATGCGGGGAGGGAGCGGCATATTATTATTTCGCAGGCCGCATGTGCGCCCATGATCGATTTGTTGGTAAATTCTAACCACCATTCATTGGGAATCTGGAAAATCTCGTTAGTTAGATCTTGGAGATAAATCTTTAAAAAATTATTTCACAATAGTTGGGAATTGAACCCACTGTTGCCAAACCGCTAGAAACACCGTCCCCATATGATGACATTAATTTAAAAAAAATTAAATCTATTTTTTATAACAAATATTTACTTAGGAATTCGGTTTACAGGAGGGTTTTAAAGAATGTGCCGGACAACCTCCAAACACTTGTTTTTTCTTACAAATTTTGTCGTGTGTCTTGCCTTGTGCTGAAATAATTCTTCAAACATTTTTGGAGTTCGACACTAACAACAACCACAAAATATAACATTAAAATACTAAAACAAACGCCGAATTTCATCAAGAGATTAATTTTCGACACAAGCTAGTAAGTAGGATGTTCTTGTAATATGATGATTTATATGTGTTATTAATATCTAGTAAAATTGACACGGATCTTTGATAAAAAAATGAGATAACTTTGCAGTAGGAATAAATACTTACATAAAATTAAAAAGTGGATATAATTAGTTAAATGAAAGAAATTAAGAAACATCTATTCATATAGAAATAGTTCATGTGTGAAGATATGGAACATGTGAAATACTCCTGGTGTAATGACGAGAACTGTGACAAAAAGGAAAAAACTACATCAAATGCAAGTACCTATATATTCGTACTGTTATTTATTATTTAAGAAAGTTTTTATTAGAAATTATTTTATTATTTATAAGTAATATATAAATGGAAAGTGATCGCGATAATTGAATGGGGGCTGATAGAACAGAAAGATCACATAAGTGTTTACTAAAAGAAGTTCACTAAATTTTTTATAATTATTTTAAGAGGAGAAAAATATTATTTTCTCAATCTTCTATGAATATGGAATGTATTATTTAGTTTATGACTTTGCAATTTCATACGCTTACAAGAGTCATATTACAAGAGTCATCTAAATAATTAAAAAGAAAATATTTAAATTGTCGTAAGTTGCACGTATAGGGGAAAGGCGTGAAATTCGGACCACCTAATTACACATTGCAATAACTTCCAGAGAAGGTAGTTTAGGTTGTGTAAACCAGTCAGACATAATAAAGGTAATATAATATATTATATAATAAAGGTATATAATATATAAAGGTAAATATTGTGTACCAAAGATATTGTGAAGAACATATTGTGTACCAAAAAGCTAATAAATATATATTTTTTCAAAAAAAAAGTTTAAATGCATTTGAAATTTATGAGTGTAATTTGGACCAAGGGTGTGTGATTTGGTTTTTATAATAATGTAATTTAGACCTGGAAGTGTAATTTGGTTTAACTACATTTATAATGTAAAATATAAGCCAAAATTGAAATAAATGACATTAGATGTTAAAGGTAAAATGTAACATTCTGCAAAATAAGAATGAAATAGATATCTGTATACATGCATTTAATGTGTAATTTGAATCAGGGCCAAATTACACGTTTACTAGAGGTTCAATTTACATAAATATAAATATTATCTAACCTTAAAAATTATTTGTTACCTATTTGCGTACGTTTTAAACGAACTCTTTACACTCATTACAGCTAAATATATTTAAATATACAGTAAGTGACATGCAAGATACCTACATACTCGTAAATTATTTATTTACTTTCTGCAAACACACTGTGTAAATTAGTGAAAAATAACAAAAAACTGTATGATAATCAAATGCAGCGCATAACCGCTTTGTTGGCTACATATTGTGGCTCCAAATTACTGCAACGTTGGTATTAAGTAGTGACAGTTCACACTCTGCAAAAGATGAGATGTCGCTAATTGTCATATTATTATATTACAAATAATTGTATTACTCCAAATTACACAGTGGACCAAATTACACGGCCTTCCCCTACTTACTTACTGCCTGGTATATTTAATAAGTTTATCTATTATATACCGTCTGCCGTCTGTAATATAAAATATGAAAAGCCTGGATTTACTATAGTAAAACAAGAATGATGATGTAGGTATATTAACTATGCTTAACATAAGGCTGTGGGTGTGGGACTGATTTAAATAGATCCCAAATATGTAGGGTATATTTTATGTGAATAAGTGAATAAAAAGACTGTAACAGGTGACATCTGCTCTTATAAAATTTAGCCAAATATTTGTGGTATATTTTTCAGCCCCACTTAAGCATATTGCCTATATCATCATTCTTGGTATACTTTAGTGTTGATTTTCGTCTGTTCTACTACAAGTACTACATACGATATAAGCTTATAATATAAGCTGTGATAAGTATTATGAAATTATATCAGATAGTCAATCAACGCTTATGGAGCATTTTCATAAAATGGGACGTAACGTAAGGGTGTAAAGAGGTACTACATAGATAAACTACATAACGACATTATGTAGTTTATCTATGTACCTTTTTACACCCTTACGTTCATAACGTGCTCATTAATATCATGTATCATTACTGTATATAGTACATTAACTCTCACACCTCTCTGTACTTTAATCTTGGAGTGATGACATTTACTAGCGAGAGTGTAACCATCAAACATTTGAAACTATTGTTGTACATGTAAGTACATGTATTTCCTTATTAATATAGGTATTTATACAGTGCTCGAATATTAAAAGCGGTCAATATGAGATGGCTTCTGTTCGGC
>CAXKVY010009897.1:0-12541 GCA_964058915.1 Tetropium fuscum
GTGCCACAAACTTGACCTGCACTCTTTCAGTTAGATACTACTCATAACTGCAAAACCAGAATGCTCTTAAATTATGAACTAAATCCAAAATTATAATTGAAATATGAAACTAAGAGCTCAATTACTCAAGTAATACAAGCAGATGTAAACAAGATTATGATATAAGTATAGAACCTTTCTTGATCTGAAACCGATTTTGACAGAACGTATCGTGATTTTAACAAAGCAAGTAAAATTTGATAAAAAGTAAATCCTTGGGAACTTACCACTCTTTATTTTTTTTACCACCCACGTTTATTTTTATTCCATATTTTTTTATTCATTAACTACATAGGTCATAGTGCAACCTCAGAGAGTGGTGTAATAAGTACACATGTACACAAAGACACATGTAATAAGTACACAATTTATTAGACCTTAAAATATTTCAGGTTGACCAGGAGGGCATACTAGAAAGGTTTAATGCAATACCACTATATCGAACGTTCCAATAAGAGGCAACTCTTTGTTAAACCCCATTAAAGTTGTGAGATGGCTAAAATGTAATTGGTGCGGAATAAGGTTGCGGACTAGTAACGTTCTTTTCATTCCTCGATCCTTCTTTTCCATTGTTCTGTGGTTCGTACGAGACGACGAAATGTCATTTAAGGACTTCTAGTAAAATCGAGGTTCCATCTTTTTTTTTTCACTTGCGTGGTATAGCAATTGGCTGTTTACTTTCGTTGTTTTCAAATTTTTCCAAAAAGTACGTTGTAACTTTCCAAGTAGTCTGGAATTCGTAGGGAGGTCACTGCTTATATGTTTTTGTGGTTTGATAACCGTAGCACATACGACTGATTCCGTATTCAATAACTCGAAGCTCGTGGTAAGAGCTTTTTTATATCGTGATCACATTCTATTTTTATCCAGCGTCCCCAGCGTTTACTGAGAAGCACCGCCTGGACTACTGTTGAAGCAGCCATAAGGCATTGAGTAAGTAATTTTTGTGTTCACTTAACCTCATTTTTTTTCATGTAATGACGCAAACTTATTAGTCATGTCTTTCATTTGTTCAATCACCTTCAGTTTTTCACCTTCACCTTACTTCACCTTCAGTTTTTCACCTGGACCCTTCGTTTAGTTATTTTCTATCCACTTAGAACCCTCGCTGAATCATTTGAATTTTTGTGTTCATTCATCTGTATGTATACCTTGCACCTTGGACTATGACGTATCTACCTGAACGTCGATACCCTCCTTCACTCGGAGCACTTACCATGGACGCCAACTCCTAGAACTCGTGGGAAAGCCGTAAACGTGGTTGACAATAAAGCCGCTGGCTGAAGAGATGAACTTCTCTGCCGCTGGTGTGAAATTCAGGTGACACTTGCCCGTGGAATTGGATGCTGAGATACTCACCTTACCAGGAAACCTTTAAAATTTACAGATAAGCGTAGTTTAAGTATACTATGAGCCACACCTTTTTTTCATCTACGTATGCTTATATTTAAGTAAGTAAGGCCGCATAGCCCCAATATTTTAATATTATTTTGTGTGACATCACACGTGATCACATCTGACAATTTTTAAAAGAAATGCGTGATTTTGAAATACATGAATTTTTATTTGAATTTGACTAAATAACTCTTCGGCTCTTCATCCTGCAATAAATTTAGAGCGTGGTGCAGGGTGGCACATAGGAGGTACTTTTTCTGGATTTTTCGCCTATATCTCGGTAACCATGTGACCAAAAAAGAAATTTTTCCTAGTCAATTTTCCAAAGCCAAAATCCGAAGTAGTCAAGAAAATTGGACTATTTCTTAAATATTGCCATTTGCCATGTGGGCTGTACCTATTAATTTGAAATCATGAACTGGAAATTATGAGCATATAAGAGAAGGAATGTGGACAACGGTATGTATATGAAGCGATTAATGAAAAAAGAATTGAGAAATAAACATAAACCGAAGTGAGGACATCCATAGACAAGAGACATATGGAAAATCGGCCGGTACGAGATAATATACACAATACGAGAGGACATGGAATGAAATTTTGTAAAATACAACTCTATCTTTTAACGTATAGGTATCTTCACAAAAACTATCAGAATAGTAAAATGGTAAGGGACTTATTAATACAGAAAACGAATGTTCATTTGTAAGGTCAAATTACTTTTAAAAATATAAAATTAAGGTTCAATCCAATCATCCAATTGAAAATTATAAGCCCTTGCCTACTTTCTATATTTTTGTTACATAGGTAAACACCCTGTATATAAATAATGTTCTGCTCTTATTATCAGTTTACCATATTAGCTACATTTATATGCCAACGAAATTCTGCATTAGCACAATACCTTTTGCAGTACTACAGAGATTAGGTACAGATTATTCTGCATTAGCAGAATACCTTTTGCAGTACTACAGAGGTTAGGTACATACGTACTTATGTAATATATTATGTCGTTAAACACATTTCACAGAACGAATAAAGTCTAGATTTTAGACACATAAATTAATTAAAACCTAATTTACTATAGATGTTCAAAGTGAAATAAAAAGAGTAAGATAAATTATGAGCGTTATAGAAAGGATCCTGATGAGAATGACACTTTATTAAGGGCTTGGTTAATCAAATTTTGATTAATGGATCCTTGTAGCGTTTTTGTCTGGTTGACAAGGAGCACTTACGATATGATGTTAAATATTTTTTATGGTGCAGACCATCCATCGGGGCGCCGTGTCATTCTTACTTCTGTTGTATAAATCACATTAACTAGGTACGTCTGTTAGTAAATTCCTTAAATACGTCTTTCTTAAACGCAATAAAATCCGGCGGAAATTAGAACTTAGCTCCAATGTAAATAACGCGAATGAAATTTTTAAAAGCTGCGCTAAAATGAGTTCTTAATAAAGATATGTACCCGAAAACTTGTACCTTTTGTTCCTGTAAATTCTCACCGAGGTAACTAAGACAAAGAATCTTAGAACTTTATAGCTCTTGAAGTTTTAATTGCTATTTTACAATTTCCTTCGCCTACCTGAGTTTTGAAAGGCTGTTGTTTAATTTATTTGGTAATACGCCTGAGTTATTTAAAAAAAGAGCCATCACAACTGCTTGAAATTCTACAGGGCGAGAGTTTTACACTTAAACGAGTTCATAACAATTTGCAGCTTTTTAAGGTACTTTTATGACTATAAGAATATACTCATAGTACTAAAATAGTGTAATAGTAAAATACAATTTCATACTAAAGTATGAAATATGGTAGGTATAGTATCCGCCAGAAATAATTAATATTGGTCTAAAAACTATTCGTATAAAAATATATGCCAGTGCTAATTCAAAGTAGCAGCCACGGGCGGAGTCCTTTTGATTTCGCATTTCACAAAATATTTTTTTAACATAATTTTAAAAATACTTAATTCATTTTTCTTATGAGCTTTTTGAGAAATAATAACAAGTAATAAAATAGGAGCTTTATTTTAAAGTAATAAACATTATACGTAACTACAAAATTTAATAATTTATATAGGTAGTATCTTCAACTGAAGCTTTCATCTGAAAAAACATCTGTGTCATCATCCGATTCCTCTGCCAGATTGATAACAAAGATTTAACCAATTTGTCCTCGTTTTCTATATTCTTCTTCATATTTACTTACTTTTACAATTGCCCTCGACCAGTCTTCTTTTCAAATATTTAAAAATGCTTCTTTAATATGTTCCACGAGTTTTTATCGAATTTTGGAAACAAGGTTTTTCTACGAACTCTATTTTTTATTGGGACCGCATAAGTTCAATTGGATTAATAAAATATTTTTAACAAAAAACAAAACCGACTTTTTTTGCTATATTGTTAACCACATACTGTTTTCCCCATTGTTTGGTATTAAGTACCTCCAACAATTGCTTTTTGGTGACTCTCGTAATATAGGTCATTTTTAAAAAGAAATTTTTGAATTACCTGTTTTTTAGAGGACATATTGGGTATATGTCCTCTAACCTTCTCTCAAACCACTCCTCAAAAATATTTGAGTTTGTGGTAATCCACATTAAATCCTTCCAGCTTTTTACAGATAATTTGAGGCCATTTTGAACACAACCATCCGTAGATTCACAATGCAAAATGACCATACGGGATCCTGTGTTTGGAGGTACATCTTTTAGCTGACATCTGCTAGACTCATCAGTCCAACCTTTTTTCGCAGTATCGTGGGATTCCTGATATTATAGGTTTCGTCCAAATAAAAAATCTGTTTTTCTTTACCTCGAAATTGTTTTATTTTCTCTAAACATTCCATTAACCAATTTACGATTCTTTGACTGTCCATTACGGCAGCACGCTTATTAACAATTTTAAATTTGAAACCCAATTTTTTGAGCCTCCGTCGTAAAGTGCTTTCGAAACAAGGTGTTTGAGGCTCAGTACGTAGTTTGCTTTTGGCCAAGTCCAAATCTCTGGATATTCCTGCATCAGATCTATTTTTTTTGTTTTGTTTTCTTTATTTACAAGCTGACATAAAGTACTGTAAGGAACCTCTGTTAGCTTTGGCACCTTTCTCAGCACTGTAGAATTGCTATCTCCTATGTGCACAGGATCTTGTTTTAAGTTATTATACACATTTAGACAAATTTGTTTTGCTCGGTAGTCCAAAAATAAATGTTCCTTCTTCTAAATCTTCGCCTAAATCTGAATCGTCGGATTCAACCTGGGGTTCTACGAAATTCATAGCAGGTTCGTTTTCAATATCAGGATCCACATTTTCACAATAATTCTTGTCCAATGGCCAAAGAATTATTCCCCACGGTCCATTAGAAACTAAAAACTTTATTAACTATAAACTGGCTAACAATGAAAGAGTCTGCCTAGCAATGAAACCTTACGGGCAATACGAAGCACGAAATGGTAAATTTAGCGTGTGGTTACTACTATACTTATACTTCTCAGAAAAACCAAGCCCGACCCTGCCTCGGTTTTTACTTAGGACGATGCTTTTTATACGAACTTTTACGACACTCGGAGCAAATACCAAAAAACTCTCACTTCGCTCGACGCGCGTTTCGCCAGCCAAGTTGGCATCATCCGGAGACGATTAAAACAGTTATCAGTTTTAATCAGTTTTAATCGTCTCCGGATGATGCCAACTTGGTTGACGGAACGCGCGTCGAGCGAAGTGGAAGTGTTTTTATAAGGCATAAGTGTTAGTTATAAGGCAAACTACAGAGTTTCGCTACCATGATTATTATTTAGAATTAAACATAATTATATTATCTCCATGTTATTACGATCCTATATCCTACGATCATGTTTAGAAGCACGAAATTTCCATATTAAAATAATGAGATAACCACAACCTATCCAATTATTTCAGAAGTTCTATAAGGAAATGTACTAGGACCTTACATAAGGTAATTACCTTATGTTATGTATCAAATGTGTCACATTCAGCGATATTTAATTCTTTTTTGGGATTTAAATCTTTCTTTATTTAAATATTTTGCTTTTAAATCTTTAAATTTTGCGGAAAATGATTTTTGATTTAATATTCAAATCATTCTGAAAAGTATCGTTGATCTTTGTATTGAAAATTAAGATTTTAAATCTTCAAAAAGATTATAATATTTTTATTTTGACTTGTCTTTTTGAAATAATTTAAGTCTTTTCAAAATTTTGTGTTTAATACTTAAAAAAGATCAAAATGGCGGCGAAGATAATCTGATTGTCGTCATCGACCGTCGTCAACTGGTCTGTCAACTTATCTATATCAACTTATCCATGTCAACTTCAACCGTCTATTTTTGTATGGGACAAGAAATACTTTTTTACTAAAACATTAAAAAATATACATTTTACAAAACGGTTTAAATAATTTTTAAAACCTTTTTAGACGATTTAAATCTACAAAGACGATTTAAATTATTTTAGAGATTATAGATAAAATATAAAATATTTTATTCTAGAAATGATTTATTATGTAAATACTTTCTGTGGAGGGAATATATTCAGGAGTTAAATCGTTTGCCTAACGATTAAAACGGAAAGTATCTTTGATTTTTCATTTAAATCTTTTGTCCAAATGGAAAACAACTTTGACTTTTTATTTAACAATTTTTAAATGATTTATGACAGCTCTGTACTCTGCATACCTCTGACTTACCAACATTGGAAACGTCAAAAATAGGAACGTTTGTTGATGATACTATTATCATATCAAGTTATCAAAATCTTTCAATAGTCCTATTACACTTCAACGAGAATCGTGTTCACTAGCTACAATCAAAAACATAAAAATACTACAAAGCAACGAACCAAATAAGGACTTCACCGAGATAAGAAATTGAACTGGAAGCAAAATTTGTAATAAAAAAATATTGATATAAAAACAAAAGAATAGTACTGGTTAATAGGGAGGAAGTTAAAACTATCAACAGAAAACTGCTTATCTATATTCTATATATATATATATATATATATATATATATATATATATATATATATATATATATATATATATATATATATATATATATATATATATATATATATATATATATATATATATATATATATATATATATATATATATATATATATATATATATATATATATATATATATATATATATATATATATATATATATATATATATATATATATATATATATATGTATATATATATATATATATATATATATATATATATATATATATATATATATATATATATATATATATATATATATATATATATATATATATATATATATGTATATATCTAGATTGTATACAGGGCGTCTGGAATAATTACACAATTGTAATTATTCCAGATAATTAAAACAGATTAAAACTGATAACTGTTTTAATCGTCTCCGGATGATGCCAACTTGGTTGGCGAAACGCGCGTCGAGCGAAGTGAAAGTGTTTTGGTGTTTGTGGAAACTACTCCAAATGTTATAGTTACATTAGTTATACATCAAAGGTTCCAGCCCTATCCAGTAGAACTTTTACGACTTTTTCATTATACGACTTTTTATACAAATATGAATTATTTCTGGCCGGTACCATAATATATCTGCATGGTTTTAGCTATGTGAAGCATTAGCTTGAAATGTATGACAAAAATTATAAGACGAATATATCATTATATCAATAATGTAGGCGAGATATACCAGATTAACCAGATCAGCTTTTCACAAACACAGCTGTGCACTAACAGCATATGTTAGCAGAGTACATACATCTGTTAAAAAATACTTTTTTCTTGATCAAGTTGTTCTCAAAGCGTCAAGATATTATTATGATAACAGAAATTTTAATCTAACATGATCTTCTTAACCAATACTGTAATCAGTAATCAAAATAATAAGTAGAAAAACAATAATAGCTTTACTATTGTTTCAGGTATTGTTGATTGGGATCTTTCGCTAAACAATACGTGGAAAATTAATAAAAAGAGTAATCAGAATGTTTACATTTCATTATATAAATGGTAATATGCATACTAACGTTAACATTAGTGAGCATATTACCAACAATAACATGTTTAATATCCAATAATGATACTTTTGCACTTTATTTTAAGTCTATTTTAAACATTATTTTCTTCAGGGGTAACAGCAACTCTTCCAATAGTAGATTGGAGTGTTCTTTTAAGATTTAATGATGGTTGGTACAATAGATACAAGATGGATATAAGATGAATTCTTGTATGGTTAGTAGATCTGTGTCGAGTCAGGCATTTGGTACACACCGGGGAGCATTTACTACCTTTTTTAGTATTTTTGACTGGCATCTCTTAATAATTGTCCTATTCGATTTCCTTGCGTATCCCCACACCTCTATACTGTTACGGGACCGTCAACAGCGACTGTGCATGATATGCTGAAAATTCCCTAGATCTAGGGGAAAATATGTGTAATTATTCCAGACGACCTGTATACAATCTAGAATATAGATAAGGAGTTTTCTGTTGATAGTTTTAACTTCCTCCCTATTAACCAGTACTATTCTTTTGTTTTTATATCAATGTTTTTTTATACAAATCTTGCTTCCAGTTCAATTTCTTATCTCGGTGAAGTCCTTATTTGGTTCGTTGCTTTGTAGTATTTTTATGTTTTTGATTGTAACTAGTGAACACGATTCTCGTTGAAGGGTAATGGGACTATTGAAAGATTTTGATTACTTGATATGATAATAGTATCATCAACAAACGTTCCTATTTTTGACGTTTCCAATGTTGGTAAGTTAGAGGTATGCAGAGTACAGAGCTGTCATAAATCATTTAAAAATTGTTAAATAAAAAGTCAAAGTTGTTTTCCATTTGGACAAAAGATTTAAATGAAAAATCAAAGATACTTTCCGTTTTAATCGTTAGGCAAACGATTTAACTCCTGAATATATTCCCTCCACAGAAAGTATTTACATAATAAATCATTTCTAGAATAAAATATTTTATATTTTATCTAAAATCTCTAAAATAATTTAAATCCTCTTTGTAAATTTAAATCGTCTAAAAACGTTTTAAAAATGATTTAAACCGTTTTGTAAAATGTATATTTTTTTAATGTTTTAGTAAAAAAGTATTTCTTGCCCCAAACAAAAATAGACGGTTGAAGTTGACATAGATAAGTTGACATAGATAAGTTGACATAGATAAGTTGACATAGATAAGTTGACATAGATAAGTTGACATAGATAAGTTGACATAGATAAGTTGACATAGATAAGTTGACATAGACCAGTTGACGACGGTCGATGACGACAATCAGATTATCTTCGCCCCCATTTTGATCTTTTTTAAGTATTAAACACAAAATTTTGAAAAGACTTAAATTATTTCAAAAAGACAAGTCATAATAAAAATATTATAATCTTTTTGAAGATTTAAAATCTTAATTTTCAATACAAAGGTCAACGATACTTTTCAGAATGATTTGAATACTAAATCAAAAATCATTTTCCGCAAAATTTAAAGATTTAAAAGCAAAATATTTAAATAAAGAAAGATTTAAATCCCAAAAAAGAATTAAATATGGCTGAATGTGACACATTTGATACATAACATAAGGTAATTACCTTATGTAAGGTCCTAGTACATTTCCTTATAGAACTTGAACTTGAACTTCCTTATAGAAATAATTGGATAGGTTGTGGTTATCTCATTATTTTAATATGGAAATTTCGTGCTTCTAAACATGATCGTAGGATATTGTAATAACATGGAGATAATATATGTTTAATTCTAAATAATAATCATGGTAGCGAAACTCTGTAGTTTGCCTTATAACTAGAAAGAGCAGTAGTTTTTATTTTCGAATCTACTCTTATTTTCATCTTTAAAATACTATATTATATATATATATATATATATATATATATATATATATATATATATATATATATATATATATATATATATATATATATATATATATATATATATTTTGAGAAAAGTAATCTTGGGTTGGTAGCATTTCATTACATAGAAATAAGCAAATAGACGTCATAGACATAAAACGTCACTGCAAATGTTGGAGTATTAATATTTTAAATTCAAGTATGGATGATCAATGAAATAAATCGTATACTGCTCTGAAGATCCTCAAGAAAGGTGAAAGAACTTGTACAACTTCTAAGTGGTTCGTTTTCGTGTGTATAGTGGTTCATTTGCGTATGTGTGTCCAGATATAGCACTGGTAAGTGTGTTTTCCTTCTTATTCGTCTATTTGCTTATTTCTATGTAATGAAATGCTATCAACCCAAGATTACTTTTCACAAAATAAATATGAATAGCAAAGAATTTCAAAGCTAATATATATATATATATATATATATATATATATATATATATATATATATATATATATATATATATATATATATATTAAAATGCAGTGATTACACAGCGGAGAAACACCTATATATATATATATATATTAAAATGCAGTGATTACACAGCGGAGAAACACCTGATAAGTTTCCAGGAAACTTACTTTGTTTCTTCCCTAGGGCATCCTTCCCATGGTCGCCAGTTCTAAGAACACTAAATTTTTTATTGTAGAAAGTCTATATATATATATATATATATATATATATATATATATATATATATATATATATATATATATATATATATATATATATATATATATATATATATAAATATATATGCAAAGCCTGACTTACTACAATAACATTCAGCTGCAAGCTATATGGTAGCCAAATTCACATTTGAGAAGCACTATCTCTACGTACATAATATACATATATCATGAGCATTCTTTAATAACTATTTTAAAAGATATGATACAACTTTTCTCGCTACGTTTTCCATTTCATTCCTATCATAACAATTATGGTTTAACCCCCTTAAGCAAGTGAATGTATTCCATTTGCGTTCAACACAACTCCAGTATACATTGCGCCAAGCGTGTACCAGCAAATACCATGATGAAGCAACATCGCCCGAACGTAATTTTATTTATTATTAGGTGAAATAATTTAAATTCCATTCTACTCTGCCTGAGAATCTCATTAAATATGGTCGGCGACTAATTCAAAAGCATGAGGAATAACAGAGGGAATAACTATAGCTAAATGTAGTGTAACAGCAACTGTGGTGGCATCCCTGGCCACAAAACGCAAAAGCTAGGCACTAGAGATTAAACGATGATAGCATATACAGGCGGCAAGTCTTAACTAAACCTGGAAATGGACGCTCACTGAGAATGCAAAATCCCATTAACCAATTGCGTTTTTCATTTTCGTTTAATCGATTCGATATGAAAATATAAAAAAAAAATAGATAATATTTAGAGACATTCAAATCATCAGAATGGAGGAGGGAGGCAGGCTGTAAAAGGTGTAAAAAAAGGATTGAATGAACTGTAATACTTCCATTTAAATTTTATCGGTCGCTATCTCGCATAGAGTCAGAGATATCCGCGCACAAAATGCATGGAAAATTTGCAGACCTGTACTGTTTATGCTTCATCATATATTCAGTGTGATGGAATTTGAAGAACATAACTACTACGAAGGTAAATTAAAATGAGTTATTTTAATAAAGTGTATATTGAAATATTGTTTGATGGAGGGATTTAAATTAAGGCCCCTCACTCACAAATCTTGGCTAGATAGTAATTAACTACAGTCCAAAATAAATAACTCCAGTCTGACAGTCATATACCAAATTAACCTAATAAATATAATCTCATTTATTACAGCCTTTATTCCCTCTCCCATTAATTTGTAATACCTAATGAACAAAATGTTATTCACTAGTGATATCTAAATTCGAAAATATGTTGTATCAGTCCGTGCCTACCAGTTTTTTATCATACTTGAAATCCATTTAAAGCTTTAAATGCTCTTCATCCTTCATTTCAATTAGAAAGGGGAAGTTCGAGGCAAACTGAAAGTGAAGTGCCGCTAAAAGCATAAATCACCTGAGTTTTTTATAAAAAGTTAATGCGTCAAATAAACTTTAGTCTGGAACGGAAGGATAAGGGAATGGTCAAAAATATTCCAGTCAATGAAATTGTCCTCAATTTCTAAATCTACACACAAACCAAATTAGAGTTTTTAAAATGGATGATATAGAGCCATACCAAACATTTTCAATTTATTGTGATTTTTAATTGACAGAATTTTAGACTGTATACATAACAATAAACATCATTTGATACTAATAATAATAGTACAGTTAAGTTAAGGGTTAATTAGTTTTACGCCTGTGGCGCACACAGTACTAGATGTGTTTGATAAAAACTTTTGGTGACAATCACTTCGGCTTCTAAAATAATTTAAAATACACTAATTCAAAGTTGACAGCTTACATCTAGCAACTGTCAAAGTTGTGATTTTCCAAAATAATCTTTAGAAAATGGTCTTAATTGTTACTATTTAGAAAAATGTCACAAAAAATTATGTTTCTAATGGCATTTTACGTCTATATGCCGATTTTGAGTGAAACATTTTGATATCCAAAAAAATTTTAAAAGTTTTCCACCGAACTGAAAACATTTAAAACGCTTCAAAGCAGTATAAAGTCTGCCATTGCAATGAATACTGTTTTAATAATATTCGTAGGTGTCGTTGATTTTGAAGATTATTGATCTTAATCGCTTCTTAATCCAAAAAGAGTACTGTTTTAAAAACAATGTATGGTGCGGTATTTTTAATGGAAGACTGATTGGACCTAACTTTTTTCGACATAACTTAAATTCTAGAGGATATTTGAACTTTTTACAACACGAAATTACAGGAATTGTGGATGAAATGCCGTTAAGTGAAAGATCCCAATTGTTTTTTCAACAAGACGGAGCGACAATTAACTCGACTGGACATCTTGCTCAGAGGACAACGGATCGGGAGTTTTACAGAATTTCCTTGGCCACCGCGTTCCCCAGATTTGACAATAATGGTCTTTTTCTTTTGGGGATATTGAAAAGAACAAGTGTAACAAAGGAAGCCTTTTAAAAATGTGGATCGCTTAGAAAATGTTATAACAGTACAAATATTCAAATGTACAAATATTCCTAGGCAGTTCTTACT
>CAXKVY010009898.1:0-15963 GCA_964058915.1 Tetropium fuscum
GGCTGTTTACTTTCGTTGTTTTCAAATTTTTCCAAAAAGTACGTTGTAACTTTCCAAGTAGTCTGGAATTCGTAGGGAGGTCACTGCTTATATGTTTTTGTGGTTTGATAACCGTAGCACATACGACTGATTCCGTATTCAATAACTCGAAGCTCGTGGTAAGAGCTTTTTTATATCGTGATCACATTCTATTTTTATCCAGCGTCCCCAGCGTTTACTGAGAAGCACCGCCTGGACTACTGTTGAAGCAGCCATAAGGCATTGAGTAAGTAATTTTTGTGTTCACTTAACCTCATTTTTTTTCATGTAATGACGCAAACTTATTAGTCATGTCTTTCATTTGTTCAATCACCTTCAGTTTTTCACCTTCACCTTACTTCACCTTCAGTTTTTCACCTGGACCCTTCGTTTAGTTATTTTCTATCCACTTAGAACCCTCGCTGAATCATTTGAATTTTTGTGTTCATTCATCTGTATGTATACCTTGCACCTTGGACTATGACGTATCTACCTGAACGTCGATACCCTCCTTCACTCGGAGCACTTACCATGGACGCCAACTCCTAGAACTCGTGGGAAAGCCGTAAACGTGGTTGACAATAAAGCCGCTGGCTGAAGAGATGAACTTCTCTGCCGCTGGTGTGAAATTCAGGTGACACTTGCCCGTGGAATTGGATGCTGAGATACTCACCTTACCAGGAAACCTTTAAAATTTACAGATAAGCGTAGTTTAAGTATACTATGAGCCACACCTTTTTTTCATCTACGTATGCTTATATTTAAGTAAGTAAGGCCGCATAGCCCCAATATTTTAATATTATTTTGTGTGACATCACACGTGATCACATCTGACAATTTTTAAAAGAAATGCGTGATTTTGAAATACATGAATTTTTATTTGAATTTGACTAAATAACTCTTCGGCTCTTCATCCTGCAATAAATTTAGAGCGTGGTGCAGGGTGGCACATAGGAGGTACTTTTTCTGGATTTTTCGCCTATATCTCGGTAACCATGTGACCAAAAAAGAAATTTTTCCTAGTCAATTTTCCAAAGCCAAAATCCGAAGTAGTCAAGAAAATTGGACTATTTCTTAAATATTGCCATTTGCCATGTGGGCTGTACCTATTAATTTGAAATCATGAACTGGAAATTATGAGCATATAAGAGAAGGAATGTGGACAACGGTATGTATATGAAGCGATTAATGAAAAAAGAATTGAGAAATAAACATAAACCGAAGTGAGGACATCCATAGACAAGAGACATATGGAAAATCGGCCGGTACGAGATAATATACACAATACGAGAGGACATGGAATGAAATTTTGTAAAATACAACTCTATCTTTTAACGTATAGGTATCTTCACAAAAACTATCAGAATAGTAAAATGGTAAGGGACTTATTAATACAGAAAACGAATGTTCATTTGTAAGGTCAAATTACTTTTAAAAATATAAAATTAAGGTTCAATCCAATCATCCAATTGAAAATTATAAGCCCTTGCCTACTTTCTATATTTTTGTTACATAGGTAAACACCCTGTATATAAATAATGTTCTGCTCTTATTATCAGTTTACCATATTAGCTACATTTATATGCCAACGAAATTCTGCATTAGCACAATACCTTTTGCAGTACTACAGAGATTAGGTACAGATTATTCTGCATTAGCAGAATACCTTTTGCAGTACTACAGAGGTTAGGTACATACGTACTTATGTAATATATTATGTCGTTAAACACATTTCACAGAACGAATAAAGTCTAGATTTTAGACACATAAATTAATTAAAACCTAATTTACTATAGATGTTCAAAGTGAAATAAAAAGAGTAAGATAAATTATGAGCGTTATAGAAAGGATCCTGATGAGAATGACACTTTATTAAGGGCTTGGTTAATCAAATTTTGATTAATGGATCCTTGTAGCGTTTTTGTCTGGTTGACAAGGAGCACTTACGATATGATGTTAAATATTTTTTATGGTGCAGACCATCCATCGGGGCGCCGTGTCATTCTTACTTCTGTTGTATAAATCACATTAACTAGGTACGTCTGTTAGTAAATTCCTTAAATACGTCTTTCTTAAACGCAATAAAATCCGGCGGAAATTAGAACTTAGCTCCAATGTAAATAACGCGAATGAAATTTTTAAAAGCTGCGCTAAAATGAGTTCTTAATAAAGATATGTACCCGAAAACTTGTACCTTTTGTTCCTGTAAATTCTCACCGAGGTAACTAAGACAAAGAATCTTAGAACTTTATAGCTCTTGAAGTTTTAATTGCTATTTTACAATTTCCTTCGCCTACCTGAGTTTTGAAAGGCTGTTGTTTAATTTATTTGGTAATACGCCTGAGTTATTTAAAAAAAGAGCCATCACAACTGCTTGAAATTCTACAGGGCGAGAGTTTTACACTTAAACGAGTTCATAACAATTTGCAGCTTTTTAAGGTACTTTTATGACTATAAGAATATACTCATAGTACTAAAATAGTGTAATAGTAAAATACAATTTCATACTAAAGTATGAAATATGGTAGGTATAGTATCCGCCAGAAATAATTAATATTGGTCTAAAAACTATTCGTATAAAAATATATGCCAGTGCTAATTCAAAGTAGCAGCCACGGGCGGAGTCCTTTTGATTTCGCATTTCACAAAATATTTTTTTAACATAATTTTAAAAATACTTAATTCATTTTTCTTATGAGCTTTTTGAGAAATAATAACAAGTAATAAAATAGGAGCTTTATTTTAAAGTAATAAACATTATACGTAACTACAAAATTTAATAATTTATATAGGTAGTATCTTCAACTGAAGCTTTCATCTGAAAAAACATCTGTGTCATCATCCGATTCCTCTGCCAGATTGATAACAAAGATTTAACCAATTTGTCCTCGTTTTCTATATTCTTCTTCATATTTACTTACTTTTACAATTGCCCTCGACCAGTCTTCTTTTCAAATATTTAAAAATGCTTCTTTAATATGTTCCACGAGTTTTTATCGAATTTTGGAAACAAGGTTTTTCTACGAACTCTATTTTTTATTGGGACCGCATAAGTTCAATTGGATTAATAAAATATTTTTAACAAAAAACAAAACCGACTTTTTTTGCTATATTGTTAACCACATACTGTTTTCCCCATTGTTTGGTATTAAGTACCTCCAACAATTGCTTTTTGGTGACTCTCGTAATATAGGTCATTTTTAAAAAGAAATTTTTGAATTACCTGTTTTTTAGAGGACATATTGGGTATATGTCCTCTAACCTTCTCTCAAACCACTCCTCAAAAATATTTGAGTTTGTGGTAATCCACATTAAATCCTTCCAGCTTTTTACAGATAATTTGAGGCCATTTTGAACACAACCATCCGTAGATTCACAATGCAAAATGACCATACGGGATCCTGTGTTTGGAGGTACATCTTTTAGCTGACATCTGCTAGACTCATCAGTCCAACCTTTTTTCGCAGTATCGTGGGATTCCTGATATTATAGGTTTCGTCCAAATAAAAAATCTGTTTTTCTTTACCTCGAAATTGTTTTATTTTCTCTAAACATTCCATTAACCAATTTACGATTCTTTGACTGTCCATTACGGCAGCACGCTTATTAACAATTTTAAATTTGAAACCCAATTTTTTGAGCCTCCGTCGTAAAGTGCTTTCGAAACAAGGTGTTTGAGGCTCAGTACGTAGTTTGCTTTTGGCCAAGTCCAAATCTCTGGATATTCCTGCATCAGATCTATTTTTTTTGTTTTGTTTTCTTTATTTACAAGCTGACATAAAGTACTGTAAGGAACCTCTGTTAGCTTTGGCACCTTTCTCAGCACTGTAGAATTGCTATCTCCTATGTGCACAGGATCTTGTTTTAAGTTATTATACACATTTAGACAAATTTGTTTTGCTCGGTAGTCCAAAAATAAATGTTCCTTCTTCTAAATCTTCGCCTAAATCTGAATCGTCGGATTCAACCTGGGGTTCTACGAAATTCATAGCAGGTTCGTTTTCAATATCAGGATCCACATTTTCACAATAATTCTTGTCCAATGGCCAAAGAATTATTCCCCACGGTCCATTAGAAACTAAAAACTTTATTAACTATAAACTGGCTAACAATGAAAGAGTCTGCCTAGCAATGAAACCTTACGGGCAATACGAAGCACGAAATGGTAAATTTAGCGTGTGGTTACTACTATACTTATACTTCTCAGAAAAACCAAGCCCGACCCTGCCTCGGTTTTTACTTAGGACGATGCTTTTTATACGAACTTTTACGACACTCGGAGCAAATACCAAAAAACTCTCACTTCGCTCGACGCGCGTTTCGCCAGCCAAGTTGGCATCATCCGGAGACGATTAAAACAGTTATCAGTTTTAATCAGTTTTAATCGTCTCCGGATGATGCCAACTTGGTTGACGGAACGCGCGTCGAGCGAAGTGGAAGTGTTTTTATAAGGCATAAGTGTTAGTTATAAGGCAAACTACAGAGTTTCGCTACCATGATTATTATTTAGAATTAAACATAATTATATTATCTCCATGTTATTACGATCCTATATCCTACGATCATGTTTAGAAGCACGAAATTTCCATATTAAAATAATGAGATAACCACAACCTATCCAATTATTTCAGAAGTTCTATAAGGAAATGTACTAGGACCTTACATAAGGTAATTACCTTATGTTATGTATCAAATGTGTCACATTCAGCGATATTTAATTCTTTTTTGGGATTTAAATCTTTCTTTATTTAAATATTTTGCTTTTAAATCTTTAAATTTTGCGGAAAATGATTTTTGATTTAATATTCAAATCATTCTGAAAAGTATCGTTGATCTTTGTATTGAAAATTAAGATTTTAAATCTTCAAAAAGATTATAATATTTTTATTTTGACTTGTCTTTTTGAAATAATTTAAGTCTTTTCAAAATTTTGTGTTTAATACTTAAAAAAGATCAAAATGGCGGCGAAGATAATCTGATTGTCGTCATCGACCGTCGTCAACTGGTCTGTCAACTTATCTATATCAACTTATCCATGTCAACTTCAACCGTCTATTTTTGTATGGGACAAGAAATACTTTTTTACTAAAACATTAAAAAATATACATTTTACAAAACGGTTTAAATAATTTTTAAAACCTTTTTAGACGATTTAAATCTACAAAGACGATTTAAATTATTTTAGAGATTATAGATAAAATATAAAATATTTTATTCTAGAAATGATTTATTATGTAAATACTTTCTGTGGAGGGAATATATTCAGGAGTTAAATCGTTTGCCTAACGATTAAAACGGAAAGTATCTTTGATTTTTCATTTAAATCTTTTGTCCAAATGGAAAACAACTTTGACTTTTTATTTAACAATTTTTAAATGATTTATGACAGCTCTGTACTCTGCATACCTCTGACTTACCAACATTGGAAACGTCAAAAATAGGAACGTTTGTTGATGATACTATTATCATATCAAGTTATCAAAATCTTTCAATAGTCCTATTACACTTCAACGAGAATCGTGTTCACTAGCTACAATCAAAAACATAAAAATACTACAAAGCAACGAACCAAATAAGGACTTCACCGAGATAAGAAATTGAACTGGAAGCAAAATTTGTAATAAAAAAATATTGATATAAAAACAAAAGAATAGTACTGGTTAATAGGGAGGAAGTTAAAACTATCAACAGAAAACTGCTTATCTATATTCTATATATATATATATATATATATATATATATATATATATATATATATATATATATATATATATATATATATATATATATATATACATATATATATATATATATATATATATATATATATATATATATATATATATATATATATATATATATATATATATATATATATATATATATATATATATATATATATATATATATATATATATATATATATATGTATATATATATATATATATATATATATATATATATATATATATATATATATATATATATATATATATATATATATATATATATATATATATATATATATATATATATGTATATATCTAGATTGTATACAGGGCGTCTGGAATAATTACACAATTGTAATTATTCCAGATAATTAAAACAGATTAAAACTGATAACTGTTTTAATCGTCTCCGGATGATGCCAACTTGGTTGGCGAAACGCGCGTCGAGCGAAGTGAAAGTGTTTTGGTGTTTGTGGAAACTACTCCAAATGTTATAGTTACATTAGTTATACATCAAAGGTTCCAGCCCTATCCAGTAGAACTTTTACGACTTTTTCATTATACGACTTTTTATACAAATATGAATTATTTCTGGCCGGTACCATAATATATCTGCATGGTTTTAGCTATGTGAAGCATTAGCTTGAAATGTATGACAAAAATTATAAGACGAATATATCATTATATCAATAATGTAGGCGAGATATACCAGATTAACCAGATCAGCTTTTCACAAACACAGCTGTGCACTAACAGCATATGTTAGCAGAGTACATACATCTGTTAAAAAATACTTTTTTCTTGATCAAGTTGTTCTCAAAGCGTCAAGATATTATTATGATAACAGAAATTTTAATCTAACATGATCTTCTTAACCAATACTGTAATCAGTAATCAAAATAATAAGTAGAAAAACAATAATAGCTTTACTATTGTTTCAGGTATTGTTGATTGGGATCTTTCGCTAAACAATACGTGGAAAATTAATAAAAAGAGTAATCAGAATGTTTACATTTCATTATATAAATGGTAATATGCATACTAACGTTAACATTAGTGAGCATATTACCAACAATAACATGTTTAATATCCAATAATGATACTTTTGCACTTTATTTTAAGTCTATTTTAAACATTATTTTCTTCAGGGGTAACAGCAACTCTTCCAATAGTAGATTGGAGTGTTCTTTTAAGATTTAATGATGGTTGGTACAATAGATACAAGATGGATATAAGATGAATTCTTGTATGGTTAGTAGATCTGTGTCGAGTCAGGCATTTGGTACACACCGGGGAGCATTTACTACCTTTTTTAGTATTTTTGACTGGCATCTCTTAATAATTGTCCTATTCGATTTCCTTGCGTATCCCCACACCTCTATACTGTTACGGGACCGTCAACAGCGACTGTGCATGATATGCTGAAAATTCCCTAGATCTAGGGGAAAATATGTGTAATTATTCCAGACGACCTGTATACAATCTAGAATATAGATAAGGAGTTTTCTGTTGATAGTTTTAACTTCCTCCCTATTAACCAGTACTATTCTTTTGTTTTTATATCAATGTTTTTTTATACAAATCTTGCTTCCAGTTCAATTTCTTATCTCGGTGAAGTCCTTATTTGGTTCGTTGCTTTGTAGTATTTTTATGTTTTTGATTGTAACTAGTGAACACGATTCTCGTTGAAGGGTAATGGGACTATTGAAAGATTTTGATTACTTGATATGATAATAGTATCATCAACAAACGTTCCTATTTTTGACGTTTCCAATGTTGGTAAGTTAGAGGTATGCAGAGTACAGAGCTGTCATAAATCATTTAAAAATTGTTAAATAAAAAGTCAAAGTTGTTTTCCATTTGGACAAAAGATTTAAATGAAAAATCAAAGATACTTTCCGTTTTAATCGTTAGGCAAACGATTTAACTCCTGAATATATTCCCTCCACAGAAAGTATTTACATAATAAATCATTTCTAGAATAAAATATTTTATATTTTATCTAAAATCTCTAAAATAATTTAAATCCTCTTTGTAAATTTAAATCGTCTAAAAACGTTTTAAAAATGATTTAAACCGTTTTGTAAAATGTATATTTTTTTAATGTTTTAGTAAAAAAGTATTTCTTGCCCCAAACAAAAATAGACGGTTGAAGTTGACATAGATAAGTTGACATAGATAAGTTGACATAGATAAGTTGACATAGATAAGTTGACATAGATAAGTTGACATAGATAAGTTGACATAGATAAGTTGACATAGATAAGTTGACATAGACCAGTTGACGACGGTCGATGACGACAATCAGATTATCTTCGCCCCCATTTTGATCTTTTTTAAGTATTAAACACAAAATTTTGAAAAGACTTAAATTATTTCAAAAAGACAAGTCATAATAAAAATATTATAATCTTTTTGAAGATTTAAAATCTTAATTTTCAATACAAAGGTCAACGATACTTTTCAGAATGATTTGAATACTAAATCAAAAATCATTTTCCGCAAAATTTAAAGATTTAAAAGCAAAATATTTAAATAAAGAAAGATTTAAATCCCAAAAAAGAATTAAATATGGCTGAATGTGACACATTTGATACATAACATAAGGTAATTACCTTATGTAAGGTCCTAGTACATTTCCTTATAGAACTTGAACTTGAACTTCCTTATAGAAATAATTGGATAGGTTGTGGTTATCTCATTATTTTAATATGGAAATTTCGTGCTTCTAAACATGATCGTAGGATATTGTAATAACATGGAGATAATATATGTTTAATTCTAAATAATAATCATGGTAGCGAAACTCTGTAGTTTGCCTTATAACTAGAAAGAGCAGTAGTTTTTATTTTCGAATCTACTCTTATTTTCATCTTTAAAATACTATATTATATATATATATATATATATATATATATATATATATATATATATATATATATATATATATATATATATATATATATATATATATATATATATTTTGAGAAAAGTAATCTTGGGTTGGTAGCATTTCATTACATAGAAATAAGCAAATAGACGTCATAGACATAAAACGTCACTGCAAATGTTGGAGTATTAATATTTTAAATTCAAGTATGGATGATCAATGAAATAAATCGTATACTGCTCTGAAGATCCTCAAGAAAGGTGAAAGAACTTGTACAACTTCTAAGTGGTTCGTTTTCGTGTGTATAGTGGTTCATTTGCGTATGTGTGTCCAGATATAGCACTGGTAAGTGTGTTTTCCTTCTTATTCGTCTATTTGCTTATTTCTATGTAATGAAATGCTATCAACCCAAGATTACTTTTCACAAAATAAATATGAATAGCAAAGAATTTCAAAGCTAATATATATATATATATATATATATATATATATATATATATATATATATATATATATATATATATATATATATATTAAAATGCAGTGATTACACAGCGGAGAAACACCTATATATATATATATATATTAAAATGCAGTGATTACACAGCGGAGAAACACCTGATAAGTTTCCAGGAAACTTACTTTGTTTCTTCCCTAGGGCATCCTTCCCATGGTCGCCAGTTCTAAGAACACTAAATTTTTTATTGTAGAAAGTCTATATATATATATATATATATATATATATATATATATATATATATATATATATATATATATATATATATATATATATATATATATATATATATAAATATATATGCAAAGCCTGACTTACTACAATAACATTCAGCTGCAAGCTATATGGTAGCCAAATTCACATTTGAGAAGCACTATCTCTACGTACATAATATACATATATCATGAGCATTCTTTAATAACTATTTTAAAAGATATGATACAACTTTTCTCGCTACGTTTTCCATTTCATTCCTATCATAACAATTATGGTTTAACCCCCTTAAGCAAGTGAATGTATTCCATTTGCGTTCAACACAACTCCAGTATACATTGCGCCAAGCGTGTACCAGCAAATACCATGATGAAGCAACATCGCCCGAACGTAATTTTATTTATTATTAGGTGAAATAATTTAAATTCCATTCTACTCTGCCTGAGAATCTCATTAAATATGGTCGGCGACTAATTCAAAAGCATGAGGAATAACAGAGGGAATAACTATAGCTAAATGTAGTGTAACAGCAACTGTGGTGGCATCCCTGGCCACAAAACGCAAAAGCTAGGCACTAGAGATTAAACGATGATAGCATATACAGGCGGCAAGTCTTAACTAAACCTGGAAATGGACGCTCACTGAGAATGCAAAATCCCATTAACCAATTGCGTTTTTCATTTTCGTTTAATCGATTCGATATGAAAATATAAAAAAAAAATAGATAATATTTAGAGACATTCAAATCATCAGAATGGAGGAGGGAGGCAGGCTGTAAAAGGTGTAAAAAAAGGATTGAATGAACTGTAATACTTCCATTTAAATTTTATCGGTCGCTATCTCGCATAGAGTCAGAGATATCCGCGCACAAAATGCATGGAAAATTTGCAGACCTGTACTGTTTATGCTTCATCATATATTCAGTGTGATGGAATTTGAAGAACATAACTACTACGAAGGTAAATTAAAATGAGTTATTTTAATAAAGTGTATATTGAAATATTGTTTGATGGAGGGATTTAAATTAAGGCCCCTCACTCACAAATCTTGGCTAGATAGTAATTAACTACAGTCCAAAATAAATAACTCCAGTCTGACAGTCATATACCAAATTAACCTAATAAATATAATCTCATTTATTACAGCCTTTATTCCCTCTCCCATTAATTTGTAATACCTAATGAACAAAATGTTATTCACTAGTGATATCTAAATTCGAAAATATGTTGTATCAGTCCGTGCCTACCAGTTTTTTATCATACTTGAAATCCATTTAAAGCTTTAAATGCTCTTCATCCTTCATTTCAATTAGAAAGGGGAAGTTCGAGGCAAACTGAAAGTGAAGTGCCGCTAAAAGCATAAATCACCTGAGTTTTTTATAAAAAGTTAATGCGTCAAATAAACTTTAGTCTGGAACGGAAGGATAAGGGAATGGTCAAAAATATTCCAGTCAATGAAATTGTCCTCAATTTCTAAATCTACACACAAACCAAATTAGAGTTTTTAAAATGGATGATATAGAGCCATACCAAACATTTTCAATTTATTGTGATTTTTAATTGACAGAATTTTAGACTGTATACATAACAATAAACATCATTTGATACTAATAATAATAGTACAGTTAAGTTAAGGGTTAATTAGTTTTACGCCTGTGGCGCACACAGTACTAGATGTGTTTGATAAAAACTTTTGGTGACAATCACTTCGGCTTCTAAAATAATTTAAAATACACTAATTCAAAGTTGACAGCTTACATCTAGCAACTGTCAAAGTTGTGATTTTCCAAAATAATCTTTAGAAAATGGTCTTAATTGTTACTATTTAGAAAAATGTCACAAAAAATTATGTTTCTAATGGCATTTTACGTCTATATGCCGATTTTGAGTGAAACATTTTGATATCCAAAAAAATTTTAAAAGTTTTCCACCGAACTGAAAACATTTAAAACGCTTCAAAGCAGTATAAAGTCTGCCATTGCAATGAATACTGTTTTAATAATATTCGTAGGTGTCGTTGATTTTGAAGATTATTGATCTTAATCGCTTCTTAATCCAAAAAGAGTACTGTTTTAAAAACAATGTATGGTGCGGTATTTTTAATGGAAGACTGATTGGACCTAACTTTTTTCGACATAACTTAAATTCTAGAGGATATTTGAACTTTTTACAACACGAAATTACAGGAATTGTGGATGAAATGCCGTTAAGTGAAAGATCCCAATTGTTTTTTCAACAAGACGGAGCGACAATTAACTCGACTGGACATCTTGCTCAGAGGACAACGGATCGGGAGTTTTACAGAATTTCCTTGGCCACCGCGTTCCCCAGATTTGACAATAATGGTCTTTTTCTTTTGGGGATATTGAAAAGAACAAGTGTAACAAAGGAAGCCTTTTAAAAATGTGGATCGCTTAGAAAATGTTATAACAGTACAAATATTCAAATGTACAAATATTCCTAGGCAGTTCTTACTAAATTCTGCCAAGGGAATTAAACCGTCGCGTCGGACTGAAAAATGCATGGAAAATGAAGGAGCCACGCAGAGATGTAAGGTTTATGCAAGGGTATTCCATGGCTATTACTGATTGTTTTGTATATTAAGTTATTTCTTAAAGTGATTTATTTATTGTTTTTCATTTTCGTATAGTCAGTAGTAGTTTCGTGTTAAGATAGCCAAATTGTAATGGAAACCATTTTTATAGTAACAAAATAAATGGTAATAAAAAACAGTTGACATGCAAGTGGTGATTTTTTTGGAAAATGGAGAATAATATAGACAGTACCTTTTTTTTATTAAGAATATCAATAATCTTTAAAGCCAACGACACTTACGAATATTATTAGCACAGTATGCATTGCAATGGCTGACTTTATACTGCTTTGAAGCGTTTTAAGTGTTTTCGGATCAAGTAGTTACGGGGGTTAATCAAAAACTTCGACAATATAAAAATTTTTCGATATCAAAATGTTTCCCTAAAAATCGGCATATAGGCGTAAAATGGTATTAGGAACATAATTTCCTAGTGACATATTTCGATATATTAACAATTAGGACCTTACTTTTATAGGTGAATATTAAATATCATTGCAATGAAGCTTCGCAGTCCTTACCTGAACATAAATATGATACCCGACAAATACATAACTATGTGGTACCTTTTATGGCTAAGACACTGGGACAGAAATCCTAAATTTTTCAAGCTCCGAGGTTATACAACCAATTACTGAATGAACTGCAAAATATTACTATATTACTTTCCTTTTAAAAAATACTAAAAACTGTATTCTAGGCAATAAAGACATACTAGCAGATATTATGATCTAAAAAAGAAAATTATCACTTATAATATCACAAGAGCTTACATTATTTCCGGAATTCATAATTCATAATACGTCCTCCATCCGACATTCGTTCTTTTATGTTCTTATTTTGAAAAATAGTTATGGCCTGCACTTTTATGTCACTGCCTGCACTTTACTGCCACTATTTATTGGTGCTTGAATGGTTATATGCTTTCCATCCATGGAACCTACACAATTTTGAAAATGTCTTCCGGTGGGTAAAAACCTCGTGCAACAGTCATTCGTGTAGTGTGGCATCTGAAATTTACATCAAATTATATTGGAGGTAAGTATGTATTTCTTAGACGAAACAATTGAAGAGGGTTTTCAGTGCAATTTATAACAGCCGATACCACAAGAACATTCTTCAAGGATCTTTGCAAAATATTTAGCTGAAAAACTTCGCAAGTTCAATCCAGAAAAAAAGGTAATTTTGATTCATAAAGCAAATAAGTTACTTATTGATATATTAATTAAATATTTTAACCATAATCTTTTAAAGCCCTGCATATTTATATTTATAGAACCATCGGGAATATGCTTTGTTTATATATCTTGAAAAGTTATTGCACGCTTGTGGATGAATCCCCCGCATCCAGAAAATGTAATGTGATAGCTAATTTTCATAATTATAGCGTCCCTAAGTTTGGTGTATATTTTATTATTTTATTATTGTTTTTTATTTTTTTTATATATTTTGTATACTTAAATTATCAATAACTCATAATCATTTGCAGTCATTGGAATGCATTTTTTTTAATGACCCATGCTTTAATCTAAGGATAATTACTATGTTCAATACTTTGGTACCATCTAATTGTCATTTATTATATACTATAATTGAAGGGCTTAATTTGAAACAATGACAAGCCACAAAAATATAAACTTGAAAAATTAATGTTTGAAGATTTAAATAAATACTTGAAAGAGGCTAACTAACTTTGTTTTATTTGGTCATAATTCAATTTTCATTATATATGACAGTAGTTAAGTGAAAAATGTTAGCAAAGACAATACATAATATGCAAAAACAGCCTTTAAAAAAAATGTGGCTTGTTACATTATTGCCATAAACTCAATTTTTAAAATTAGCTTAAAACCAACTTTTTATTAAAAAATAATAAGTTGTGGCGCTATCTGTTCAGGAATGACAAAAATATTTTCTTTATGGCTTGTTTTAATATTGCCATTATTCAAGGCACTGTTAATTAATTTTCACATAGTGCATATAGCTTGTCATTGTTTCACATTAAGCCCTTCAATTGATACGGGATGACTTATTTTATATATAACCTATCACGGCACTTAGTGCCGTTGAAGGGCGCTCAAAATAATATAATATACGCCTCGTGGGGTAGTTTTCTCCCAGTTTTGTCCCGGGATATGCTGGTGTTTCGGGAAACGAGGATCAGTTGGACAAATTGGGCACTTTAGAGACATCTACTGGACCTAAACCCTTTGTAGCGACCTCTATGAGACCCAGAACCTCTATGAGACCTCATTGGTGTCTCATAGGTGTCAAGCATTGTTGGACACCTGTTACTGCCCCGGGTATGAGACAGACTAAGGCACCTTATCAGATACAGACTAAGGTCCCGACGCTGGGAGGACTAAACATCTGCTGGAACTAAGCAGATGCAATCTAAGGACAGTGAATGCCTCACTGATCGGTTACTGCCACCTAAGACGACACCGTTGCATAGTGGTTCTTGTTGAAGACCTTAAGTGTAAAGGATGCTTGGAAGATAAGGAGAGAGCGAGGCAAGTTTTTGCCCAGCTTTCCTGCATATACGTATGAGACACCTGGGACAACCAACACTGATACCCGGGGACATTAGAGAGCCATCCATCTGGTTGGCTTTATTAAGTCAACTGGACTGATATAGCTCTCGTGAGGTGGTACGTTATGAGTCCATGTGGAGGCCTATCCGTCATAAGGGCAAAAGCCCTACGCCAATCTAAATCTATAATATATATATATATATATATATATATATATATATATATATATATATATATATATATATATATATATATATATATATATATATATATATATATATATATATATATATATATATATATATATATATATATATATATATATCTATAACCAGTAAGTTACACGCTTTAAAAGTCCTTGCATAGAATTAATTATATATCCTAGATGTTCCTACATCCTACATATACATCAATCCAAGTATCACGAGTAATTTTCATGCGATTAATACGTATCTACATACGTAGTTAAGGCAATGATCAACGAAAATTAATGTGTAGTTGCAGGTGCAATAATTTACAATTATTATTAGTGCTCTATTTAATTGCCCCTAAAGCGCATCTGATTTACAAGCTGCCTTTCTCGAGCACAAAAACGCATCAGTTTATGGTAATGCATAGCTGGGTTCGGAAACCCAGCGATCATTCTAGTTTGTGATTTACCGTCTATTTTACTTAGAAAACGAGGCGGCCTGTAAAAACTATAGGAGTCGTTTACGTGATACTAACACAACTCACTTGCGGTTTAGCTCGCGATCCCATCGCCTACTTGATATGCATTGAAGTGTTCGACTGTAAAACGGAGCATTTTTTAGATACTATTGGGTTTACTGGATTTATGAGCCGCTTCGCTGGATTATGAAATGCAGTTATTTGTCCAATAGATTGCTTCATTACAACCATGTGCTTTGCTACTGTCATAACAGCTTTGCGTTACCCATTCATAGCTTATTTATTTTAACTAAACCTATCTGAAGAATGTTTGTGGACTGCATTCCTTCCTCAGATTGAGGCGTATAGTTTTAGACAGTAAAAAATTTGATCTTCAATTACGATCCGTTATATTTTCTGGATATAATAAATAACGAATTTGCTCCCAGTTATTATTAAGATAATTTAAATTATCAAAGTTATCTTATTCTAAAGTTTCAATATGAAATATTTCAATTGTCTATTGTTCATAATATCAATGTCAGTTGTTTTAAATCACTGTGAATATTCTATTTCTATTCTATCCTATTTCTGAAGTTCATCAAATCGTGATATCTATAAATATATGGTATGGTCAAGTCGTTACCTGACTGTAGAACAGAAACAATTGGAATATCACCATTTTTGCATCCCCACACAGATATATGTAACTGTTATAAAACTACTAAAAAACGGGTATGAAAATAAGGTCAGTGAGATTTTTAATTTGTACGCAATGAGATTCATCCCATTGATATACTATGGACGGTGGCTATGGATATT
>CAXKVY010009899.1:0-27097 GCA_964058915.1 Tetropium fuscum
TGGTTGCATCTCCTAAATATTTTCATTGCAACTGAATCACTGTTAGTAAATATTGTGATTTGCCAGCAAACGCAGGAAAAATATGAGTGAACAACAAGTATGACAGTCTTTATCAAGTATCAGTAGACAGTATGAAGTATGACAAACTTTCAATATTATGATCATATAGCACAAAATATCCTATGGCTATCCAATTTTTGCCCATTTTAAATCCGAAGATCCATGGACTTCACTTTATGTTCACTTTATCCTCTAAATGGATGTTCCAATATATATATATATATATATATATATATATATATATATATATATATATGTATATATATATATATATATATATATATATATATATATATATATATATATATATATATATATATATATATATATATATATATATATATATATATATATATATATATATATATATATATATATATTCCAATATATATATATATATATATATATATATATATATATGTATATATATATATATATATATATATATATATATATATATATATATATATATATATATATATATATATATATATATATATATATATATATATATATATATATATATATATATATATATATATATATATATTGGCATGCATAAGATATATTTTAGTCTTGCCTACATGAATATCTTCATACCTGTCATCCACAAGAAGTATATTCTTCAAGAACAAAAACGCATATCCTTCTTATATGCTAAACGCATATCCTTATTCCTTAAGAATTCACGTATAAAATATTCTTTTTGAAGTGAAATATTCTTTTGACGCGTTCTGCTGAAGAGTGAACGTAAGTAAACCATCACGCGTCACGCTCGGACCGGTGACGCTGAAACGGGTTTACTCGGCTCTAATCGACATTTGAAGTGAGTACTTCTTCAAGCGCGTTTTGTTTTCGGTTAATTCATGTAGGTATATTAATGTTTACATTTAAACATTAAAAAATCTGTATGGACTTTCATGTATATCGTGGTATACAGATTCCTGACCGTAAAGTCATGCTCTAATTTTAGATGTTGCATCTTAGGCATGTCGCATGTCCACCAAATATCCATTATATGTCCAAACCCAGGACTTTCCTGGACATTGTGAATTATGATTTCTGACAGTAATTGTTTGTATAATGGATGTCAATCACAACTATATGTAGAACTTGTTCAGAGAAAGGCTACGCATGTCCAATGGTCTTCCGATGTACAATATGCTTTTGTATCCCTAAACTATATCTGGACTCTAAACAGATAACTTATGGATAGCCAGAATGTCCCGTGATAACATTCAGGGGACGGATATAAACATCGATATATAATGGATTACTTGGCTATCCGGTGCTACAATCAGGTGCATATCCTTTTCATGACAATATGGAGATCCGTAATGTGGAGATCTATTAGATGACTGTCCTTTTTATGATAATGTGGAGATTCGTCACGGATCCATCCTGTACCGTCTAGGAACGTGAGAAGTTGTGACATTTGTACCCGTAGAGATATTCTATTCTATAGTATATAGCTATTATAGAGTATTATAGTGACACCCAGAATATCCATAGCCACCGTCCATAGTATATCAATGGGATGAATCTCATTGCGTACAAATTAAAAATCTCACTGACCTTATTTTCATACCCGTTTTTTAGTAGTTTTATAACAGTTACATATATCTGTGTGGGGATGCAAAAATGGTGATATTCCAATTGTTTCTGTTCTACAGTCAGGTAACGACTTGACCATACCATATATTTATAGATATCACGATTTGATGAACTTCAGAAATAGGATAGAATAGAAATAGAATATTCACAGTGATTTAAAACAACTGACATTGATATTATGAACAATAGACAATTGAAATATTTCATATTGAAACTTTAGAATAAGATAACTTTGATAATTTAAATTATCTTAATAATAACTGGGAGCAAATTCGTTATTTATTATATCCAGAAAATATAACGGATCGTAATTGAAGATCAAATTTTTTACTGTCTAAAACTATACGCCTCAATCTGAGGAAGGAATGCAGTCCACAAACATTCTTCAGATAGGTTTAGTTAAAATAAATAAGCTATGAATGGGTAACGCAAAGCTGTTATGACAGTAGCAAAGCACATGGTTGTAATGAAGCAATCTATTGGACAAATAACTGCATTTCATAATCCAGCGAAGCGGCTCATAAATCCAGTAAACCCAATAGTATCTAAAAAATGCTCCGTTTTACAGTCGAACACTTCAATGCATATCAAGTAGGCGATGGGATCGCGAGCTAAACCGCAAGTGAGTTGTGTTAGTATCACGTAAACGACTCCTATAGTTTTTACAGGCCGCCTCGTTTTCTAAGTAAAATAGACGGTAAATCACAAACTAGAATGATCGCTGGGTTTCCGAACCCAGCTATGCATTACCATAAACTGATGCGTTTTTGTGCTCGAGAAAGGCAGCTTGTAAATCAGATGCGCTTTAGGGGCAATTAAATAGAGCACTAATAATAATTGTAAATTATTGCACCTGCAACTACACATTAATTTTCGTTGATCATTGCCTTAACTACGTATGTAGATACGTATTAATCGCATGAAAATTACTCGTGATACTTGGATTGATGTATATGTAGGATGTAGGAACATCTAGGATATATAATTAATTCTATGCAAGGACTTTTAAAGCGTGTAACTTACTGGTTATAGATATATATATATATATATATATATATATATATATATATATATATATATATATATATATATATATATATATATATATATATATATATATATATATATATATATATATATATATATATATATATATATATATATATATATTATAGATTTAGATTGGCGTAGGGCTTTTGCCCTTATGACGGATAGGCCTCCACATGGACTCATAACGTACCACCTCACGAGAGCTATATCAGTCCAGTTGACTTAATAAAGCCAACCAGATGGATGGCTCTCTAATGTCCCCGGGTATCAGTGTTGGTTGTCCCAGGTGTCTCATACGTATATGCAGGAAAGCTGGGCAAAAACTTGCCTCGCTCTCTCCTTATCTTCCAAGCATCCTTTACACTTAAGGTCTTCAACAAGAACCACTATGCAACGGTGTCGTCTTAGGTGGCAGTAACCGATCAGTGAGGCATTCACTGTCCTTAGATTGCATCTGCTTAGTTCCAGCAGATGTTTAGTCCTCCCAGCGTCGGGACCTTAGTCTGTATCTGATAAGGTGCCTTAGTCTGTCTCATACCCGGGGCAGTAACAGGTGTCCAACAATGCTTGACACCTATGAGACACCAATGAGGTCTCATAGAGGTTCTGGGTCTCATAGAGGTCGCTACAAAGGGTTTAGGTCCAGTAGATGTCTCTAAAGTGCCCAATTTGTCCAACTGATCCTCGTTTCCCGAAACACCAGCATATCCCGGGACAAAACTGGGAGAAAACTACCCCACGAGGCGTATATTATATTATTTTGAGCGCCCTTCAACGGCACTAAGTGCCGTGATAGGTTATATATAAAATAAGTCATCCCGTATCAATTGAAGGGCTTAATGTGAAACAATGACAAGCTATATGCACTATGTGAAAATTAATTAACAGTGCCTTGAATAATGGCAATATTAAAACAAGCCATAAAGAAAATATTTTTGTCATTCCTGAACAGATAGCGCCACAACTTATTATTTTTTAATAAAAAGTTGGTTTTAAGCTAATTTTAAAAATTGAGTTTATGGCAATAATGTAACAAGCCACATTTTTTTTAAAGGCTGTTTTTGCATATTATGTATTGTCTTTGCTAACATTTTTCACTTAACTACTGTCATATATAATGAAAATTGAATTATGACCAAATAAAACAAAGTTAGTTAGCCTCTTTCAAGTATTTATTTAAATCTTCAAACATTAATTTTTCAAGTTTATATTTTTGTGGCTTGTCATTGTTTCAAATTAAGCCCTTCAATTATAGTATATAATAAATGACAATTAGATGGTACCAAAGTATTGAACATAGTAATTATCCTTAGATTAAAGCATGGGTCATTAAAAAAAATGCATTCCAATGACTGCAAATGATTATGAGTTATTGATAATTTAAGTATACAAAATATATAAAAAAAATAAAAAACAATAATAAAATAATAAAATATACACCAAACTTAGGGACGCTATAATTATGAAAATTAGCTATCACATTACATTTTCTGGATGCGGGGGATTCATCCACAAGCGTGCAATAACTTTTCAAGATATATAAACAAAGCATATTCCCGATGGTTCTATAAATATAAATATGCAGGGCTTTAAAAGATTATGGTTAAAATATTTAATTAATATATCAATAAGTAACTTATTTGCTTTATGAATCAAAATTACCTTTTTTTCTGGATTGAACTTGCGAAGTTTTTCAGCTAAATATTTTGCAAAGATCCTTGAAGAATGTTCTTGTGGTATCGGCTGTTATAAATTGCACTGAAAACCCTCTTCAATTGTTTCGTCTAAGAAATACATACTTACCTCCAATATAATTTGATGTAAATTTCAGATGCCACACTACACGAATGACTGTTGCACGAGGTTTTTACCCACCGGAAGACATTTTCAAAATTGTGTAGGTTCCATGGATGGAAAGCATATAACCATTCAAGCACCAATAAATAGTGGCAGTAAAGTGCAGGCAGTGACATAAAAGTGCAGGCCATAACTATTTTTCAAAATAAGAACATAAAAGAACGAATGTCGGATGGAGGACGTATTATGAATTATGAATTCCGGAAATAATGTAAGCTCTTGTGATATTATAAGTGATAATTTTCTTTTTTAGATCATAATATCTGCTAGTATGTCTTTATTGCCTAGAATACAGTTTTTAGTATTTTTTAAAAGGAAAGTAATATAGTAATATTTTGCAGTTCATTCAGTAATTGGTTGTATAACCTCGGAGCTTGAAAAATTTAGGATTTCTGTCCCAGTGTCTTAGCCATAAAAGGTACCACATAGTTATGTATTTGTCGGGTATCATATTTATGTTCAGGTAAGGACTGCGAAGCTTCATTGCAATGATATTTAATATTCACCTATAAAAGTAAGGTCCTAATTGTTAATATATCGAAATATGTCACTAGGAAATTATGTTCCTAATACCATTTTACGCCTATATGCCGATTTTTAGGGAAACATTTTGATATCGAAAAATTTTTATATTGTCGAAGTTTTTGATTAACCCCCGTAACTACTTGATCCGAAAACACTTAAAACGCTTCAAAGCAGTATAAAGTCAGCCATTGCAATGCATACTGTGCTAATAATATTCGTAAGTGTCGTTGGCTTTAAAGATTATTGATATTCTTAATAAAAAAAAGGTACTGTCTATATTATTCTCCATTTTCCAAAAAAATCACCACTTGCATGTCAACTGTTTTTTATTACCATTTATTTTGTTACTATAAAAATGGTTTCCATTACAATTTGGCTATCTTAACACGAAACTACTACTGACTATACGAAAATGAAAAACAATAAATAAATCACTTTAAGAAATAACTTAATATACAAAACAATCAGTAATAGCCATGGAATACCCTTGCATAAACCTTACATCTCTGCGTGGCTCCTTCATTTTCCATGCATTTTTCAGTCCGACGCGACGGTTTAATTCCCTTGGCAGAATTTAGTAAGAACTGCCTAGGAATATTTGTACATTTGAATATTTGTACTGTTATAACATTTTCTAAGCGATCCACATTTTTAAAAGGCTTCCTTTGTTACACTTGTTCTTTTCAATATCCCCAAAAGAAAAAGACCATTATTGTCAAATCTGGGGAACGCGGTGGCCAAGGAAATTCTGTAAAACTCCCGATCCGTTGTCCTCTGAGCAAGATGTCCAGTCGAGTTAATTGTCGCTCCGTCTTGTTGAAAAAACAATTGGGATCTTTCACTTAACGGCATTTCATCCACAATTCCTGTAATTTCGTGTTGTAAAAAGTTCAAATATCCTCTAGAATTTAAGTTATGTCGAAAAAAGTTAGGTCCAATCAGTCTTCCATTAAAAATACCGCACCATACATTGTTTTTAAAACAGTACTCTTTTTGGATTAAGAAGCGATTAAGATCAATAATCTTCAAAATCAACGACACCTACGAATATTATTAAAACAGTATTCATTGCAATGGCAGACTTTATACTGCTTTGAAGCGTTTTAAATGTTTTCAGTTCGGTGGAAAACTTTTAAAATTTTTTTGGATATCAAAATGTTTCACTCAAAATCGGCATATAGACGTAAAATGCCATTAGAAACATAATTTTTTGTGACATTTTTCTAAATAGTAACAATTAAGACCATTTTCTAAAGATTATTTTGGAAAATCACAACTTTGACAGTTGCTAGATGTAAGCTGTCAACTTTGAATTAGTGTATTTTAAATTATTTTAGAAGCCGAAGTGATTGTCACCAAAAGTTTTTATCAAACACATCTAGTACTGTGTGCGCCACAGGCGTAAAACTAATTAACCCTTAACTTAACTGTACTATTATTATTAGTATCAAATGATGTTTATTGTTATGTATACAGTCTAAAATTCTGTCAATTAAAAATCACAATAAATTGAAAATGTTTGGTATGGCTCTATATCATCCATTTTAAAAACTCTAATTTGGTTTGTGTGTAGATTTAGAAATTGAGGACAATTTCATTGACTGGAATATTTTTGACCATTCCCTTATCCTTCCGTTCCAGACTAAAGTTTATTTGACGCATTAACTTTTTATAAAAAACTCAGGTGATTTATGCTTTTAGCGGCACTTCACTTTCAGTTTGCCTCGAACTTCCCCTTTCTAATTGAAATGAAGGATGAAGAGCATTTAAAGCTTTAAATGGATTTCAAGTATGATAAAAAACTGGTAGGCACGGACTGATACAACATATTTTCGAATTTAGATATCACTAGTGAATAACATTTTGTTCATTAGGTATTACAAATTAATGGGAGAGGGAATAAAGGCTGTAATAAATGAGATTATATTTATTAGGTTAATTTGGTATATGACTGTCAGACTGGAGTTATTTATTTTGGACTGTAGTTAATTACTATCTAGCCAAGATTTGTGAGTGAGGGGCCTTAATTTAAATCCCTCCATCAAACAATATTTCAATATACACTTTATTAAAATAACTCATTTTAATTTACCTTCGTAGTAGTTATGTTCTTCAAATTCCATCACACTGAATATATGATGAAGCATAAACAGTACAGGTCTGCAAATTTTCCATGCATTTTGTGCGCGGATATCTCTGACTCTATGCGAGATAGCGACCGATAAAATTTAAATGGAAGTATTACAGTTCATTCAATCCTTTTTTTACACCTTTTACAGCCTGCCTCCCTCCTCCATTCTGATGATTTGAATGTCTCTAAATATTATCTATTTTTTTTTTATATTTTCATATCGAATCGATTAAACGAAAATGAAAAACGCAATTGGTTAATGGGATTTTGCATTCTCAGTGAGCGTCCATTTCCAGGTTTAGTTAAGACTTGCCGCCTGTATATGCTATCATCGTTTAATCTCTAGTGCCTAGCTTTTGCGTTTTGTGGCCAGGGATGCCACCACAGTTGCTGTTACACTACATTTAGCTATAGTTATTCCCTCTGTTATTCCTCATGCTTTTGAATTAGTCGCCGACCATATTTAATGAGATTCTCAGGCAGAGTAGAATGGAATTTAAATTATTTCACCTAATAATAAATAAAATTACGTTCGGGCGATGTTGCTTCATCATGGTATTTGCTGGTACACGCTTGGCGCAATGTATACTGGAGTTGTGTTGAACGCAAATGGAATACATTCACTTGCTTAAGGGGGTTAAACCATAATTGTTATGATAGGAATGAAATGGAAAACGTAGCGAGAAAAGTTGTATCATATCTTTTAAAATAGTTATTAAAGAATGCTCATGATATATGTATATTATGTACGTAGAGATAGTGCTTCTCAAATGTGAATTTGGCTACCATATAGCTTGCAGCTGAATGTTATTGTAGTAAGTCAGGCTTTGCATATATATTTATATATATATATATATATATATATATATATATATATATATATATATATATATATATATATATATATATATATATATATATATATATATATATAGACTTTCTACAATAAAAAATTTAGTGTTCTTAGAACTGGCGACCATGGGAAGGATGCCCTAGGGAAGAAACAAAGTAAGTTTCCTGGAAACTTATCAGGTGTTTCTCCGCTGTGTAATCACTGCATTTTAATATATATATATATATATAGGTGTTTCTCCGCTGTGTAATCACTGCATTTTAATATATATATATATATATATATATATATATATATATATATATATATATATATATATATATATATATATATATATTAGCTTTGAAATTCTTTGCTATTCATATTTATTTTGTGAAAAGTAATCTTGGGTTGATAGCATTTCATTACATAGAAATAAGCAAATAGACGAATAAGAAGGAAAACACACTTACCAGTGCTATATCTGGACACACATACGCAAATGAACCACTATACACACGAAAACGAACCACTTAGAAGTTGTACAAGTTCTTTCACCTTTCTTGAGGATCTTCAGAGCAGTATACGATTTATTTCATTGATCATCCATACTTGAATTTAAAATATTAATACTCCAACATTTGCAGTGACGTTTTATGTCTATGACGTCTATTTGCTTATTTCTATGTAATGAAATGCTACCAACCCAAGATTACTTTTCTCAAAATATATATATATATATATATATATATATATATATATATATATATATATATATATATATATATATATATATATATATATATATATATATATATAATATAGTATTTTAAAGATGAAAATAAGAGTAGATTCGAAAATAAAAACTACTGCTCTTTCTAGTTATAAGGCAAACTACAGAGTTTCGCTACCATGATTATTATTTAGAATTAAACATATATTATCTCCATGTTATTACAATATCCTACGATCATGTTTAGAAGCACGAAATTTCCATATTAAAATAATGAGATAACCACAACCTATCCAATTATTTCTATAAGGAAGTTCAAGTTCAAGTTCTATAAGGAAATGTACTAGGACCTTACATAAGGTAATTACCTTATGTTATGTATCAAATGTGTCACATTCAGCCATATTTAATTCTTTTTTGGGATTTAAATCTTTCTTTATTTAAATATTTTGCTTTTAAATCTTTAAATTTTGCGGAAAATGATTTTTGATTTAGTATTCAAATCATTCTGAAAAGTATCGTTGACCTTTGTATTGAAAATTAAGATTTTAAATCTTCAAAAAGATTATAATATTTTTATTATGACTTGTCTTTTTGAAATAATTTAAGTCTTTTCAAAATTTTGTGTTTAATACTTAAAAAAGATCAAAATGGGGGCGAAGATAATCTGATTGTCGTCATCGACCGTCGTCAACTGGTCTATGTCAACTTATCTATGTCAACTTATCTATGTCAACTTATCTATGTCAACTTATCTATGTCAACTTATCTATGTCAACTTATCTATGTCAACTTATCTATGTCAACTTATCTATGTCAACTTCAACCGTCTATTTTTGTTTGGGGCAAGAAATACTTTTTTACTAAAACATTAAAAAAATATACATTTTACAAAACGGTTTAAATCATTTTTAAAACGTTTTTAGACGATTTAAATTTACAAAGAGGATTTAAATTATTTTAGAGATTTTAGATAAAATATAAAATATTTTATTCTAGAAATGATTTATTATGTAAATACTTTCTGTGGAGGGAATATATTCAGGAGTTAAATCGTTTGCCTAACGATTAAAACGGAAAGTATCTTTGATTTTTCATTTAAATCTTTTGTCCAAATGGAAAACAACTTTGACTTTTTATTTAACAATTTTTAAATGATTTATGACAGCTCTGTACTCTGCATACCTCTAACTTACCAACATTGGAAACGTCAAAAATAGGAACGTTTGTTGATGATACTATTATCATATCAAGTAATCAAAATCTTTCAATAGTCCCATTACCCTTCAACGAGAATCGTGTTCACTAGTTACAATCAAAAACATAAAAATACTACAAAGCAACGAACCAAATAAGGACTTCACCGAGATAAGAAATTGAACTGGAAGCAAGATTTGTATAAAAAAACATTGATATAAAAACAAAAGAATAGTACTGGTTAATAGGGAGGAAGTTAAAACTATCAACAGAAAACTCCTTATCTATATTCTAGATTGTATACAGGTCGTCTGGAATAATTACACATATTTTCCCCTAGATCTAGGGAATTTTCAGCATATCATGCACAGTCGCTGTTGACGGTCCCGTAACAGTATAGAGGTGTGGGGATACGCAAGGAAATCGAATAGGACAATTATTAAGAGATGCCAGTCAAAAATACTAAAAAAGGTAGTAAATGCTCCCCGGTGTGTACCAAATGCCTGACTCGACACAGATCTACTAACCATACAAGAATTCATCTTATATCCATCTTGTATCTATTGTACCAACCATCATTAAATCTTAAAAGAACACTCCAATCTACTATTGGAAGAGTTGCTGTTACCCCTGAAGAAAATAATGTTTAAAATAGACTTAAAATAAAGTGCAAAAGTATCATTATTGGATATTAAACATGTTATTGTTGGTAATATGCTCACTAATGTTAACGTTAGTATGCATATTACCATTTATATAATGAAATGTAAACATTCTGATTACTCTTTTTATTAATTTTCCACGTATTGTTTAGCGAAAGATCCCAATCAACAATACCTGAAACAATAGTAAAGCTATTATTGTTTTTCTACTTATTATTTTGATTACTGATTACAGTATTGGTTAAGAAGATCATGTTAGATTAAAATTTCTGTTATCATAATAATATCTTGACGCTTTGAGAACAACTTGATCAAGAAAAAAGTATTTTTTAACAGATGTATGTACTCTGCTAACATATGCTGTTAGTGCACAGCTGTGTTTGTGAAAAGCTGATCTGGTTAATCTGGTATATCTCGCCTACATTATTGATATAATGATATATTCGTCTTATAATTTTTGTCATACATTTCAAGCTAATGCTTCACATAGCTAAAACCATGCAGATATATTATGGTACCGGCCAGAAATAATTCATATTTGTATAAAAAGTCGTATAATGAAAAAGTCGTAAAAGTTCTACTGGATAGGGCTGGAACCTTTGATGTATAACTAATGTAACTATAACATTTGGAGTAGTTTCCACAAACACCAAAACACTTTCACTTCGCTCGACGCGCGTTTCGCCAACCAAGTTGGCATCATCCGGAGACGATTAAAACAGTTATCAGTTTTAATCTGTTTTAATTATCTGGAATAATTACAATTGTGTAATTATTCCAGACGCCCTGTATACAATCTAGATATATACATATATATATATATATATATATATATATATATATATATATATATATATATATATATATATATATATATATATATATATATATATATATATATATATATATATATATATATATATATATATATATATATATATATATATATATATATATATATATATATATATATATATATATATATATATATATATATATATATATATATATATATATATATATATATATATATATATATATATATGTATATATATATATATATATATATATATATATATATATATATATATATATATATATATATATATATATATATATATATATATAGAATATAGATAAGCAGTTTTCTGTTGATAGTTTTAACTTCCTCCCTATTAACCAGTACTATTCTTTTGTTTTTATATCAATATTTTTTTATTACAAATTTTGCTTCCAGTTCAATTTCTTATCTCGGTGAAGTCCTTATTTGGTTCGTTGCTTTGTAGTATTTTTATGTTTTTGATTGTAGCTAGTGAACACGATTCTCGTTGAAGTGTAATAGGACTATTGAAAGATTTTGATAACTTGATATGATAATAGTATCATCAACAAACGTTCCTATTTTTGACGTTTCCAATGTTGGTAAGTCAGAGGTATGCAGAGTACAGAGCTGTCATAAATCATTTAAAAATTGTTAAATAAAAAGTCAAAGTTGTTTTCCATTTGGACAAAAGATTTAAATGAAAAATCAAAGATACTTTCCGTTTTAATCGTTAGGCAAACGATTTAACTCCTGAATATATTCCCTCCACAGAAAGTATTTACATAATAAATCATTTCTAGAATAAAATATTTTATATTTTATCTATAATCTCTAAAATAATTTAAATCGTCTTTGTAGATTTAAATCGTCTAAAAAGGTTTTAAAAATTATTTAAACCGTTTTGTAAAATGTATATTTTTTAATGTTTTAGTAAAAAAGTATTTCTTGTCCCATACAAAAATAGACGGTTGAAGTTGACATGGATAAGTTGATATAGATAAGTTGACAGACCAGTTGACGACGGTCGATGACGACAATCAGATTATCTTCGCCGCCATTTTGATCTTTTTTAAGTATTAAACACAAAATTTTGAAAAGACTTAAATTATTTCAAAAAGACAAGTCAAAATAAAAATATTATAATCTTTTTGAAGATTTAAAATCTTAATTTTCAATACAAAGATCAACGATACTTTTCAGAATGATTTGAATATTAAATCAAAAATCATTTTCCGCAAAATTTAAAGATTTAAAAGCAAAATATTTAAATAAAGAAAGATTTAAATCCCAAAAAAGAATTAAATATCGCTGAATGTGACACATTTGATACATAACATAAGGTAATTACCTTATGTAAGGTCCTAGTACATTTCCTTATAGAACTTCTGAAATAATTGGATAGGTTGTGGTTATCTCATTATTTTAATATGGAAATTTCGTGCTTCTAAACATGATCGTAGGATATAGGATCGTAATAACATGGAGATAATATAATTATGTTTAATTCTAAATAATAATCATGGTAGCGAAACTCTGTAGTTTGCCTTATAACTAACACTTATGCCTTATAAAAACACTTCCACTTCGCTCGACGCGCGTTCCGTCAACCAAGTTGGCATCATCCGGAGACGATTAAAACTGATTAAAACTGATAACTGTTTTAATCGTCTCCGGATGATGCCAACTTGGCTGGCGAAACGCGCGTCGAGCGAAGTGAGAGTTTTTTGGTATTTGCTCCGAGTGTCGTAAAAGTTCGTATAAAAAGCATCGTCCTAAGTAAAAACCGAGGCAGGGTCGGGCTTGGTTTTTCTGAGAAGTATAAGTATAGTAGTAACCACACGCTAAATTTACCATTTCGTGCTTCGTATTGCCCGTAAGGTTTCATTGCTAGGCAGACTCTTTCATTGTTAGCCAGTTTATAGTTAATAAAGTTTTTAGTTTCTAATGGACCGTGGGGAATAATTCTTTGGCCATTGGACAAGAATTATTGTGAAAATGTGGATCCTGATATTGAAAACGAACCTGCTATGAATTTCGTAGAACCCCAGGTTGAATCCGACGATTCAGATTTAGGCGAAGATTTAGAAGAAGGAACATTTATTTTTGGACTACCGAGCAAAACAAATTTGTCTAAATGTGTATAATAACTTAAAACAAGATCCTGTGCACATAGGAGATAGCAATTCTACAGTGCTGAGAAAGGTGCCAAAGCTAACAGAGGTTCCTTACAGTACTTTATGTCAGCTTGTAAATAAAGAAAACAAAACAAAAAAAATAGATCTGATGCAGGAATATCCAGAGATTTGGACTTGGCCAAAAGCAAACTACGTACTGAGCCTCAAACACCTTGTTTCGAAAGCACTTTACGACGGAGGCTCAAAAAATTGGGTTTCAAATTTAAAATTGTTAATAAGCGTGCTGCCGTAATGGACAGTCAAAGAATCGTAAATTGGTTAATGGAATGTTTAGAGAAAATAAAACAATTTCGAGGTAAAGAAAAACAGATTTTTTATTTGGACGAAACCTATAATATCAGGAATCCCACGATACTGCGAAAAAAGGTTGGACTGATGAGTCTAGCAGATGTCAGCTAAAAGATGTACCTCCAAACACAGGATCCCGTATGGTCATTTTGCATTGTGAATCTACGGATGGTTGTGTTCAAAATGGCCTCAAATTATCTGTAAAAAGCTGGAAGGATTTAATGTGGATTACCACAAACTCAAATATTTTTGAGGAGTGGTTTGAGAGAAGGTTAGAGGACATATACCCAATATGTCCTCTAAAAAACAGGTAATTCAAAAATTTCTTTTTAAAAATGACCTATATTACGAGAGTCACCAAAAAGCAATTGTTGGAGGTACTTAATACCAAACAATGGGGAAAACAGTATGTGGTTAACAATATAGCAAAAAAAGTCGGTTTTGTTTTTTGTTAAAAATATTTTATTAATCCAATTGAACTTATGCGGTCCCAATAAAAAATAGAGTTCGTAGAAAAACCTTGTTTCCAAAATTCGATAAAAACTCGTGGAACATATTAAAGAAGCATTTTTAAATATTTGAAAAGAAGACTGGTCGAGGGCAATTGTAAAAGTAAGTAAATATGAAGAAGAATATAGAAAACGAGGACAAATTGGTTAAATCTTTGTTATCAATCTGGCAGAGGAATCGGATGATGACACAGATGTTTTTTCAGATGAAAGCTTCAGTTGAAGATACTACCTATATAAATTATTAAATTTTGTAGTTACGTATAATGTTTATTACTTTAAAATAAAGCTCCTATTTTATTACTTGTTATTATTTCTCAAAAAGCTCATAAGAAAAATGAATTAAGTATTTTTAAAATTATGTTAAAAAAATATTTTGTGAAATGCGAAATCAAAAGGACTCCGCCCGTGGCTGCTACTTTGAATTAGCACTGGCATATATTTTTATACGAATAGTTTTTAGACCAATATTAATTATTTCTGGCGGATACTATACCTACCATATTTCATACTTTAGTATGAAATTGTATTTTACTATTACACTATTTTAGTACTATGAGTATATTCTTATAGTCATAAAAGTACCTTAAAAAGCTGCAAATTGTTATGAACTCGTTTAAGTGTAAAACTCTCGCCCTGTAGAATTTCAAGCAGTTGTGATGGCTCTTTTTTTAAATAACTCAGGCGTATTACCAAATAAATTAAACAACAGCCTTTCAAAACTCAGGTAGGCGAAGGAAATTGTAAAATAGCAATTAAAACTTCAAGAGCTATAAAGTTCTAAGATTCTTTGTCTTAGTTACCTCGGTGAGAATTTACAGGAACAAAAGGTACAAGTTTTCGGGTACATATCTTTATTAAGAACTCATTTTAGCGCAGCTTTTAAAAATTTCATTCGCGTTATTTACATTGGAGCTAAGTTCTAATTTCCGCCGGATTTTATTGCGTTTAAGAAAGACGTATTTAAGGAATTTACTAACAGACGTACCTAGTTAATGTGATTTATACAACAGAAGTAAGAATGACACGGCGCCCCGATGGATGGTCTGCACCATAAAAAATATTTAACATCATATCGTAAGTGCTCCTTGTCAACCAGACAAAAACGCTACAAGGATCCATTAATCAAAATTTGATTAACCAAGCCCTTAATAAAGTGTCATTCTCATCAGGATCCTTTCTATAACGCTCATAATTTATCTTACTCTTTTTATTTCACTTTGAACATCTATAGTAAATTAGGTTTTAATTAATTTATGTGTCTAAAATCTAGACTTTATTCGTTCTGTGAAATGTGTTTAACGACATAATATATTACATAAGTACGTATGTACCTAACCTCTGTAGTACTGCAAAAGGTATTCTGCTAATGCAGAATAATCTGTACCTAATCTCTGTAGTACTGCAAAAGGTATTGTGCTAATGCAGAATTTCGTTGGCATATAAATGTAGCTAATATGGTAAACTGATAATAAGAGCAGAACATTATTTATATACAGGGTGTTTACCTATGTAACAAAAATATAGAAAGTAGGCAAGGGCTTATAATTTTCAATTGGATGATTGGATTGAACCTTAATTTTATATTTTTAAAAGTAATTTGACCTTACAAATGAACATTCGTTTTCTGTATTAATAAGTCCCTTACCATTTTACTATTCTGATAGTTTTTGTGAAGATACCTATACGTTAAAAGATAGAGTTGTATTTTACAAAATTTCATTCCATGTCCTCTCGTATTGTGTATATTATCTCGTACCGGCCGATTTTCCATATGTCTCTTGTCTATGGATGTCCTCACTTCGGTTTATGTTTATTTCTCAATTCTTTTTTCATTAATCGCTTCATATACATACCGTTGTCCACATTCCTTCTCTTATATGCTCATAATTTCCAGTTCATGATTTCAAATTAATAGGTACAGCCCACATGGCAAATGGCAATATTTAAGAAATAGTCCAATTTTCTTGACTACTTCGGATTTTGGCTTTGGAAAATTGACTAGGAAAAATTTCTTTTTTGGTCACATGGTTACCGAGATATAGGCGAAAAATCCAGAAAAAGTACCTCCTATGTGCCACCCTGCACCACGCTCTAAATTTATTGCAGGATGAAGAGCCGAAGAGTTATTTAGTCAAATTCAAATAAAAATTCATGTATTTCAAAATCACGCATTTCTTTTAAAAATTGTCAGATGTGATCACGTGTGATGTCACACAAAATAATATTAAAATATTGGGGCTATGCGGCCTTACTTACTTAAATATAAGCATACGTAGATGAAAAAAAGGTGTGGCTCATAGTATACTTAAACTACGCTTATCTGTAAATTTTAAAGGTTTCCTGGTAAGGTGAGTATCTCAGCATCCAATTCCACGGGCAAGTGTCACCTGAATTTCACACCAGCGGCAGAGAAGTTCATCTCTTCAGCCAGCGGCTTTATTGTCAACCACGTTTACGGCTTTCCCACGAGTTCTAGGAGTTGGCGTCCATGGTAAGTGCTCCGAGTGAAGGAGGGTATCGACGTTCAGGTAGATACGTCATAGTCCAAGGTGCAAGGTATACATACAGATGAATGAACACAAAAATTCAAATGATTCAGCGAGGGTTCTAAGTGGATAGAAAATAACTAAACGAAGGGTCCAGGTGAAAAACTGAAGGTGAAGTAAGGTGAAGGTGAAAAACTGAAGGTGATTGAACAAATGAAAGACATGACTAATAAGTTTGCGTCATTACATGAAAAAAAATGAGGTTAAGTGAACACAAAAATTACTTACTCAATGCCTTATGGCTGCTTCAACAGTAGTCCAGGCGGTGCTTCTCAGTAAACGCTGGGGACGCTGGATAAAAATAGAATGTGATCACGATATAAAAAAGCTCTTACCACGAGCTTCGAGTTATTGAATACGGAATCAGTCGTATGTGCTACGGTTATCAAACCACAAAAACATATAAGCAGTGACCTCCCTACGAATTCCAGACTACTTGGAAAGTTACAACGTACTTTTTGGAAAAATTTGAAAACAACGAAAGTAAACAGCCAATTGCTATACCACGCAAGTGAAAAAAAAAAGATGGAACCTCGATTTTACTAGAAGTCCTTAAATGACATTTCGTCGTCTCGTACGAACCACAGAACAATGGAAAAGAAGGATCGAGGAATGAAAAGAACGTTACTAGTCCGCAACCTTATTCCGCACCAATTACATTTTAGCCATCTCACAACTTTAATGGGGTTTAACAAAGAGTTGCCTCTTATTGGAACGTTCGATATAGTGGTATTGCATTAAACCTTTCTAGTATGCCCTCCTGGTCAACCTGAAATATTTTAAGGTCTAATAAATTGTGTACTTATTACATGTGTCTTTGTGTACATGTGTACTTATTACACCACTCTCTGAGGTTGCACTATGACCTATGTAGTTAATGAATAAAAAAATATGGAATAAAAATAAACGTGGGTGGTAAAAAAAATAAAGAGTGGTAAGTTCCCAAGGATTTACTTTTTATCAAATTTTACTTGCTTTGTTAAAATCACGATACGTTCTGTCAAAATCGGTTTCAGATCAAGAAAGGTTCTATACTTATATCATAATCTTGTTTACATCTGCTTGTATTACTTGAGTAATTGAGCTCTTAGTTTCATATTTCAATTATAATTTTGGATTTAGTTCATAATTTAAGAGCATTCTGGTTTTGCAGTTATGAGTAGTATCTAACTGAAAGAGTGCAGGTCAAGTTTGTGGCACAACATACAACTACATTATATCCACACGAGAAACCGCAAATGTAACCCTTGTCCATCCGTCCCACACCGGGGGCACAAAGGAGGTTCAATATGACAAAAGTATCCCAATCTGCGAGCCTCACTTAATGCTATTATTCGCGGGGCTCTCTGAATGGTTGTCCCTGGTGTACGCAATTCGACACGAGAAAGTTCGCACGTGCAGAATTTCTCGACAAGGAAGACTGATTATAGAAAAAACTTTCCGGCACGTATAGTGTAAAAAGGGAAAAATATAGGGTTAATGCCTACGATCTATATCGGTCTTGTAATGGCGATATCAGGTGTGACCCATCACTCTGAAATAAATGGGTGGATTTTATGCTAAAGCGGAAATGTGATTCTCATCCTAAAGAGATATAAATGAAAAATGTATTGTTAGACTGATATAGATATATACGCACTTGTATAGGCTGACAGTTGATAATAAGAATATAGTTTATTCACAATCGGTTAATATGTCAATAATGACTAACTTCTAAAAAGTTTAGAAAGTTTAGAAGTTTAGAATCATTAATAACTTAAAGTGGGGATATAGCAGGAATTATCACTTCCGGCTCTTGGTAGTGCATAGCAAAATTTAGCCTAAAAAGAACTCTTTCAGGCTAAGTAGACTTTTTCAGGCTAAGTATTTCAAAAGAGTCTAAAATGTTGTATAAAAAATTAGTCAATGTATATGCCCTGCGATTTGCTAAATCAACAAAGCCAAAACGATCGATTAAATCCAAGTGAGGGCAGAAAACGATATGTCAGTTTTATCAAATTTTACAGGGGATCTGTTTAAAGATATTTGCTATTATTCAGTCGTCATAAAGATGTGCCGAACTGACCAAATCAGTTTATCTCCAAGTTTTAGGAGTATATAAGGTGTTGTACTGAAACAGTAAAACAAATATTTATTTAAGCTTTAATGTTTAGAAAAAAATGACATGTTTGGAATTGCCATATTATATACTACCCTAAATAGTTAGACATATCGAGTAGGAATCTTAAAAGTTTTCAAAAAAACTAAAAAAAACGTCAGAACAACTCGAAAATCATGCAAAAAATAAAAAAGAAACAATGCGACTTAGATGTTCTTAGTTGCCTAGTCATCGCTTCTATCAACATCTTCAATTGCAGGTGCTTCATCAGTAGTAATCAAGTTTAAATAAAATCCATGACAATCATCATCTATTAATTGGGAGTTGATAAGACTTACCAAGTCCACTTTGTTAAGTGCGTCAATTTTTTAAGGGTCATGGCGATATCTAAATTATTAACAGATCTTGTTTTACTGTTGCGCCTAAACTACTGAATGGATCTTCATCTTTTAAACTGTATTTGAATTTTATGACTCCAAACTCTTTCTCGTACCTTAGCCATCTAATATTTAACCATTTTACTTTTTCATTATTAAGATCAACGGTTCTTTTAACAAAGCATATACCCAGATATTGTCAAAATGTGAAAGAGTCTTTTGTGTCATGCGAATAACCTTAAATGGAGATTTTCCTCTTACAGTAGCTACAAATACAAACCAGTATCCTGGGAACCGGATTGTGACCGGATAGAAGAAATTTTTGGTCAATTACCTCGACACTATTACTGTATCTGTACCAGCTTTGTGATATTCTTCTTTAAACATGGTATATGAACCACATTGTTGATTACCAGCCAACTCACAGTCGCGTTTGTATTCGTCATATATATTTTTTAATATTAAGGTAATATGGAAGATATTTCTTTTCTGTTTGACTACGTGAGTGACTGTCGTATTTAGGATATTTTTCAATGTTTCGTCTCATTTCTTCGCGTTGACCATCCATTATTATTATTTTTAGGTGGATGACGCCCTCTCTGAACATCCATCCGGAAATGAAGATCCTTCACATGCTCTGATTTTTTAAATGCACAAATCAACTCTAGCTCTAGTTAGACCATATACACATTGAAACATTTGTTTTGCAAACCCTCACTCTGTTGCTATTAATTTTCAGCCCATAATTTGCAGTAATAATACGAAAATGCTCCTGTCCAGTTTTAGGTCCCTTTTCTTGAATATTTTTTTTCACCCCACAACAGTGAATCCGCTAAAAATAATTTGTTCCTTAGTGCTTTTTACAGATTTATGAAAACTTCGAAAAATTTCCAATTGAGTATCAGGTGGATACACACCATGACATTTACTTGTGATATTACATTCTTTACAGGTTTTAAAATTTGTTCTCTATTAATATATTCTAAACCTTGTATTTTTTTCTCCCATTAATTTTTTCTATGAATTTTCGTTCTCACTTTTCTACCTAAACAGTTAATTCATTTAATACCCAGATATTATATTTTCACTCAGGTGCTATTATATTTTCCTGTTACATTTACTTACAGGTCTACTAATATTTTTTTTATATAAGTAAAGAAATACCGGAAATGATATAGTACTAACCTACATCAAGTTTTAAAAATTTATTTTTTACAGCTGCTTGGTAATCTTCGTCAAATGTTTCACCACGTGACAAATTCAACATGGCGGCTGATAACAACGATGTTTGCATCGTTGTTATCGTTTTGAGTCGTGTAACCATTTGTTTGTTTCCATGACAATGTATTTAAGCAATATAAATTTTCCCTCAACCGCCACATTGAAAAATAACTTTGACACTTTTGACAGATCGTTGGAATGCCTAATAGAGCGACCGTTGGAATTTGAGGAGTCAGGTAAAAGACCCTTTTTTCGTATCCGTGCCGGAACATCTGCTCTTTTTTCGTATTCGTAGCATTTCAGTCAGTTGGAGCGAGCGTACGTGTTTTATAAATTTCATAAACATGGGCGATTGTTTCATTAGCAAAAAAACCTCTGATTACAGACATTTATGTGGCTAAAAAGAGAGCTGTTCAGACTCTCTTCAGAATAAAAGTTTTAGCAGGCTTTTGAGGACGCTGATACCTTCATTGTAACCACGACAAATAAAGAAGCATCGGTTTATGACTCGGTGGAAGTCGTCGGCGAAGATATCGATCTTTTGGTTTTAATTACCGGACTTGCACAGGACAAAAAATATTTTTTTTTGCCAACCAGCTAAAGGTAATATACCAGCAAAGCTATATTCTACGAATAGTTTCAAGCATGACAAATCTGTTCTTGAGAACATTATTTTAATTTATGCTTTCAGTGATTGCGACACCACGTCGTCTTATTATAATATTGAAAAGTCGAAATTTATCAACACTCTCGAGAAGCATCCGGAGCTACAGTCATTGGTAGAATTATTTAAGCAAGAAAATCTCGATCCGGAGGTTCTAATTTATTCTGTAGAGGGATTCGTCATCGCCTCATATGACGGTGATAAACAGGAGAAATCGATTAATATTTTGCGATTCCTTCGCTGCAATCACCTCTCACTACTCCCACCAACATAAAACGCACTTCGCCAACACATTTTCCGGACATATCTACAATTACAAACGTGGCTCGGACTTTTCAAAGATCCTCAGGAATGGGGTTGGCGCCAGACTAATTACGGGCTGGCACCAATTTGTACCACGGCCGAAACCGCTTCACCTGAACTTTTAAAACTCATTTCGTGCAAATGTAAAGGAAAGTGTGAGGCTGCTTGTGAATGCAGAAAAGCAGGATTTACTTGCTCCGTTATTTCCCTGCATTGCAGTGGGCAAACATGCAACAACATCGCCAGAGTCGACATTCTATTCAACGACGACGACGCCGATGATGATGTTTCGACCATCCCAGCATCATTTCCTATGGTTCGAGAGTCTCCATAACTCGAAGAGTTAACCGAGGAAGAACTTCGTCAGCCAGGACCAACGAAACGACGAAAAATATAAAAACAGGGGGGCCCTTAATTATTATTTTTGGCTAAAAGTATTTGTTAATTTATTAAGTAACAGTAAATTTCATGTGTTTCTTTCATAAGGTTTTATCTGGTTTATTTATTTATTTTGTATCCCAATAATTCCTCGAACAACCTTTCACCCGTTTTGACATGTGCGTACCGTGCGAGTTAAATCGAAACTGGGCACTGACTTACCGACTTTGCGGAGCGCTAGAGATCGTAAATTTGGTCGAGGGGAAAAATAAAAAAAAACGAAATTGAAGGTCTGAACACGCTCTAAAGGTTTCACAATAGAAATTTTTTCGTTATCCATCGCGAGAAAAGAGCAAAAAATAAATTTCACCTTAAATTTTGACTTTCTCGAGCAATATCTCAATAACAATGAACGATAGGTAAAAAATGTAAGAGGCGTTAATTGTAGATCGTAAAAAAATCAACAAAAAAGTATTTATCCAAAATTATCGAATCTTAGCGGAGAACCGAGTTGTTACAACGTATAAAGTACAGACTGTGATAAATTAAGCTGTATTTATCCTTTTACAGTGCAAACTGTAAAATTTTCACTTTAGAGTTTTCGTTCGTTATCCAATATTATTGTATTTCGGATAACCGTCATATTATTTGTGTCTATTGCGAAAAGTCAATAGAGAGTTGCTGTGCAACTACTTTGTGGTTTATAGAGCAGTAAAATATACATAAATTTCTGATATTCGTGATTTTCACTTGTCGCTGATCACGTAAGTTTTGTATATCCTATAATTTATTCTATATGAATCTATACATAGCGATTGTCAGAATGCAATTACGTTTCCATCAGATTACAATAATTCCTTCAGAAGTTGTAATGTAGAAGTAATGTCTAAATTCCCGGCCCGTCGTCGATTATAAGCTTTTATGGCAGCAGTTCACGAGACTGCGATGCTAGATAGAGGTGACAGCGGATTGCAACAATGTGCGATGTTCCTATCCTCAAATATAAATGCAATTTGCGCCGTATTGCATTACAGTTTATACGATAAAACGCGCGAAACCGTGACACATTGTTCTGTCTACAATTTTCTTTCCAACCTATGAAAAAGTAGTCCAGTCTGGGAGCTAGGGAAGTTTTTTACAAACGGTCGAATTCGAAAAAGTTTATTTGCATCATATTTTATGGACCCTTAAGGTCATTCGTGACTCTCTACCCCCAAGTCACCCCTATGCTATAAAATACCATCCATTCTCACCCTCATTTTTCGACTAATAATTTTTTAATTTTAGACTAATTTTTGAAAAATGGCAATTAAATCTCGAAGATGGATTTTGGAAGGATTTTTGGGTCGCTGATCCTAAATCCGATGTCATTTCCCTAGAAAATTAATGATACGGCCGGGAAAACTGCATAAGATGGTAATTTCTGTAGAAATTCATCTATTTTTCACGCGATTTGCGTTTTCTACATAATCAAGATTACCAGTCTCGTATTTAGATTACGAGTAACGAAAAAAACATGAAAATTGCCAACTATGGGAAACCTGGATTTTTTTTCAGTTTAACGAAATGATGGTGTTATAGGTAGCTATAAGGGTTTTTTGGGTCGCGGGTTACGTTTTTATATTTAAAATGTTATTAAAAATACATTTTTCCGGAAAACGGGGAAAACTTTTTATCATGAATAATTATCTTTCCTTTTCAGTGTTATTGTTCTGGTTTCGTGTTGAATTTCAATTACTTTGTCAATGTTTATTTTAAATTGTCAAAATTATAAGTAACGTCAGAAAAGATATTGTTAAAAAATTTCTGAAAAATAAATGAAAATGCCAATGGAAAACATAATGGCATTGAAATGACCTTGTGATGTGTCTTCGTATGAAATTTTTGGATCGCTGATTACGAATTTTATATTTAAAACATCATGTTTGAAAACTTCCGAAAAATCAAAGAAAATGTCAAAGGAAAACATTATAATGCCATTGAAATGATCATCGCTTGGGTTTTTTGGGACGCTGATTACACCCATTTCATTAGAACCCATTTTGGAGTCTTAACTTTTTCAAAAATTAAATATTGGTCTAAAATAGAGGGTGAGATAGATCCTGGAGGTTTTTATTCTATAGGGGTGATCTAGGGGGGGGGGGGTTAGCAGATTGATAGAGAATCACGCATAACTTTAAGGGTTCACAGAATATGATGCAATTTTTTTTAATTCGACCGTCTTTAAAAAACTTCTCCCAGCTAACAGACTGGACTAAATTTAATCCTTATATCAGCTATATGCCAGTGAAAGTCCAGTCAAAATCGGTCCAGCCCTTTCGGAGATTGGTCGGAACAAACAGACAGATAGAGAAACAGACAGACAAAAAATTATAAAAATTTTTGTAAATATCGTATATATTTTCATATGCGTTTAATGAAAAGCTGTTATTTGAACATTACAAATAAACACTTCAATGTTATGTATTTGTATATATTATTCGATATTCTCATCGAATATTCAAGAGTATTCCCAACTAAGTGGAAAACTTTCTTGACTACGCTTATTCCCAAATCTAAACAAATAAATAAAATTGAAGTGTTTGTTTGTAATTCCAAAATAAAAGCTTTTTACTAAATGCATGTGAAAGTATATACGATACTACTTATAACAAAAGAAGCAATATTTATAATTTTTGTTTGTCTATTTGTTCCTTGTTCCGGCTAATATCCGAAACGACAAGATCGATTTTAAAAGGACATTCACTGACAAATAGCTGATGTTATAAGGAGTAACATAGGCTTCTTTTATTTTAGAAAAAGTACTAAGGTTCCGAGCAAAAAAAAAATAAAATCCTTGAAATTGTGAACAAAATCCGATCCTCGAAACGGCTGGACCGATTTTGGCGGGACTTTCACTGGCAGATAGCTGATGTTATGAGTTACTTAGGCTACTTTTATTTCAGAAAAAGAATTAGCATTCCGCGCAAAAAAAATTAAATCCATGAAAATGTGAACAAAATCTGATTGAATTATGGAAGCTCCACCTAATAAATAATTAAACGTATTAAACGTAAACCTCCCGAGTATTTTTACTTGATTCGAATAATAATATTCAATCTTCACGTCATAATAAAATAAACTAAAGTAGCAGTGTCTACCAACGCGCGAGAGTCACCCCACGCCGTCGCCGCACTAAAAGGCGAATTCGAAAACGAAAAGTAATTCTATATAAAAAACTATCAATATATCAGTAAATACATTGTGACAAACCAGCATGGCTTTATGTTTAAGAATTATATAAAATCAATTTTATTTTGTCAGTAAGGTTTTCAATCTTTAGAATCCAAAATATAGCTGAATGTGATCTGCACACTGCACTGGAATACAAAAAACTTATTTTTTATTCTAACTCTTACTCTTCTAACTTACATAATATCTGTGAACGAAGATATGCGAGTTCTTGTTTGTACATGTCATTATTGACGTATCTACGTATAGCAATGAAATTCAAAATTGAAAAGATAACGCCTCGACAAAGTAACCATCAGCGTACGCAGTATGCTATTGAAACAAATTCTTAAAACAGTTAAACATTTGGAAGAATTTGACATTATTTGAAAACAAACAATATGTATGGAATTTATGTTGTGTTAGCATTGTAGGCCAGGTGGTGAGCATTTGAATAAGGAATAATTCCAGGAAACTTATAAATTGCTCTTTAGTCATTTTATTTTTATCTGCTGATACCAGGGCAGGAAATATTAAGGATCGATTTTCCACTTTTAAAATATTCGTTAATTTTGTTCAGAGGAGATAATTCGAGGATACCTCAAAGATCCAACTTAGGCCTCCTGCTTTTTATTTTGTTAATTAATGACTTATTATCTGTACTCAGAATATTAAATTTTTGTTGACTCATGATCCGATTGCAATACTTAAGAAAACAGTGAATGCTATTGAAATTTGTAATACTAATGGCATATACTCTTATACGAACCTGACTTAACGTTCCAGTCTTCTGTTGACTCATTTCACATATTTGAGTTCTTAAAATCTTGTTTAATTCTTAAAATTAAATAAATTAAAACTGCAGTTAAAGGAACTTATTAAGGAAAAAAGTTTTAATAGGGTTTTAGGGTTTCCCGGTCCACTTTCTCGAAAGTGTGCTTTTAGTAGAATTTTTAAGCAACCTTTTATATTTACCGTTGATACAAATTTTCTGTAATAGAACATCTAAAGATCTAAATTTCGAATTTAAAGTCCTCCCACATTTTAAACTTATTATATCTTAAATAGAATCCGTTAGTGCCCTAAGCATATTTAATAAGTTCTAGCAGTTAAATTTGATTCTATTTCGAAGATTTCCAATCAGATTGACGGCTCTTTAAATTTTCATTTGTAATTTATTGCTATTATCCCAAGATTGCTTTTAGGATTATAAATTATATTAGATACCAAAAAACTTTTTTAGATATAATAATGTATATCCACTATTTAAAACTATGTGCAGTTATATATCGCAATTTGTGGCGTAAATTACTTAAAATGTATTCGCACTATCTTTGATTATATGTGGAATATATGTGAAAAATATTTAAAAAATAATTCCCATATCGAACACCATCATATTTGAAGGACATTATTAATTATTTTCGATCTGTCTTCAGCAGTTACTGAAGAAGAGATTTTTCAGAACGAATTGAATATAAACTTCTTGTCGGTCCCAGGAAACTATCAGCATTATTCATGACATGATATCGGGTCTATCCACACATCTAACTTAAAAAACTATCCCAGATATGTCTAATTCTTAAAAACGTTACGAAACGCTACTTATCACCAGTTCCATACAAATTATAGACTACAGGTCTATATCTAGTCACAATATGTAATTTGATCAACATTATTTCTAGAAACGGGAATGTCAGGTGTCATGAGAATACAGGTGTCATGCTTTGAGACTGACGTCATACATTACAAAATATTTCCCACAATTAACTTGCAAAAGCAAATTAACTGTGGTAAAAGATGAGAATATACGAGGGGTGT